>JAPZAG010000431.1:0-53685 GCA_027475135.1 Bactrocera correcta | reverse complement strand
AATTTTATTGACATTCAGCAACAATTCATAGAATATCGGGCCATAAAGTTTTGTTTTGCGTTAAATCGTGTATTCTTTTTGTACCCAGTCTTATTTAAAGGTTAGTTTCTTTCCTCCTGCAATCGAATAATGATCAGACTCGAGTATTACCATTAGTTGATAGATATTTTTCATTATTGGTCTTCCAGACTTGGTTTACATTACCAAGATTGTAAAAGCTATTCACATTTTCAGACGCTTGACTTGAATTTTTGGGTTTATCTAAGCAAAACCGTAAAATATGGAGTAATTTATCTTTTTTGATTGAAGCAATTTTCTAAACACATCTTTTGGCAAAATAATAGTCTTCTTTTTACTAGACCAATGATATAATAAATCTAGGAAATCAAACAAAAATTTCCTTTTTACTTTAAGTAAGACTGGTTATAATCCGTTGGAAACATCGGAAATCATTTATTCCCCGTTTTTAACAGATTAAGAGTCTTTCGAAACGCCTACGTAGCTCACTAACTGCAGATGTTTACACGAAAATCATGTTTTACATTTTTATTAACACTCATGTATGTATATTTATATATACTATACATACTTATATTATAGACTTTATTATATATAATTCTATAGAAATTAATATGTTACCTTTCCTTTTACAATATTTATATAGACGGAGGCAGAATACGACAAAGAACAGCTGCGAAGTAAGCACTTAATGCTCTTAACTTTTATTTCTGAAATTAGCTATAACTTTACACAAAATTCTCTTTAAAAACAGTTATGCGCAACGCATTCAAAGCTTTCGATCACGATGAGCGTGGGTACATTGAATACAATGATGTACAGACCATTCTCGAGATACTCGGCCAAAAGCTGGACGAGAAAGCTATAAAAGCGCTAATCAAGGAGGTCGACAAGTCGAACTCGGGCAAACTGGATTTCTCACAATTCTGCAAATTGGCTGCACGCTTTGTGGAAGTCGAAGAGGACACGCCGGCATTGGCCAGCGAATTGAAGGAAGCGTTTCGCGTTTACGATAAGGAGGGTAAAGGCTATCTGACGGTGCAAGTACTTCGTGACATTCTGCGTGAATTGGATGATAAACTATCGGCCAGCGATTTGGATATGATCATCGAGGAAATTGATGCGGACGGCTCGGGCACTGTCGATTTCGATGGTGAGACTGCAATTTATTATTTTTACACCCAAATTAACGTTAAACTAATATCGTTTTATATTTTAGAATTCATGCAAGTGATGACAGGTAAAAATTTCTATGATCTGACATTCAAACGGCATTTTGTGTTCGCTTCCGACGCTGTACCCCGTCACTGTTGGACACCTGCATGCAGAGCGCACGATTGTCCCTCACGTCGCTTGCGCTTACATCGCCGCATAGAGTGGCATTTTGAACGTTTGTTCGAGCAAATGTGTCGCCCATTGCATGTCTGGCATAAACCACTAACCTCGCTTGCAAGCATCTAAACCGCATGCCCCGCTATTCCCGCGGCACATTCCTCTATATGGACAACAAGCAAACATACAGTGAATATACAAAACACACAAAACAAAACAAAAATCACTGACCACAAGGGAAATGCCAAATGTACACAGACAACAAATATTGAAGAAACCGAAATTATGCCACGTAAACACTGTTCGGGTTGTTATCACTCGGTATTTCGTCCACGCTTCCCAAAATGGGTACCCATCTTTACCTTGTATCGTGAATTAGTGCAGAATCCCTTCCGTCGTCGCACACGCCTCATGATTACCCATATCTGAAACGCTTGAGTCCTAACCATAACCTCACATTTTTCACTAACTTGTTTATGTACCTCGCCACTGCCGTTTTCACTGCCAAAAATGTTGTTTATTTCATATTTGTTTAATAAGTTATTATCACTTTCTCTAATCCATAGGTTAAGCTACGATTCTAGTTATTGAAGTACAAAAAGTCTTAAGTGTCACCGTTGTCTTGCAGCAATGAAGTAAATTTTCTTATTCTAATTACTTTGAACAAGCGGAATATTTGTTTTTAAACATCTAATTTATTGTTGGATTTGAGTTGAACTCTTTTTTCCTTAAATTAATATAATAAAAAGTAAATGCTAAAGTAAAAAACAAAATTTTTTTACTTAATATGGATGGTGGTTTTGGTACTTAAGCTTTATACCAATGGAAGCGTTTAAGTTTAGTATTGAAAGAGTTCTGGTAAAGTGTTGAATGTGAAACGCACCAACGTACTAGAGCATAAGGATTAAATTTCAACTCTGTATCCCTGCTCATTGAAACAAATCTTAATAAAACTTGTGCTACACAGCGATTGTAAAACCAAATATGCTCTGCGATGCAGTAGTTTAGTGGACTGGGTTACGGAAATCTACCTACCAGAAGCCAATGGAAACGGTTAAAAGAATATTAAGGCTATGGATAAAGGGAGCTTTAAGGATCATTCCAGTGGCGGCTCTTGAACTAGTGCGAGATCTACCAGTTATAGACATTTTCGCTGAAAAGTGTGCGACATTATTCGGTGAGTAATGACAGTTTGGAATTGATCAAAATAGCGGACAAAGTTGGTGCAGTGATATTATGTACAGAGTCGAATAGAAGGCAACCTTTTAAGCTGATGAATCACTGCACTATATTCCAAGCAGAAATTTTTTTCCTATTGAGAAATCGTAGATATACCCTCTAGTCCATCAACTCCAAGGTTATCATCTGCTTGGCTGTCCACGGTAGTAATCAAGCTTGTACTTATCGGCCAGAAGTGTCTTGAGAAGCAAGACAGTAGTGGAGAGTATCACCAGGAAAAAAACGACTCACACTATACTGGGTCACAAAAGCATAAAGGGAAATGCCTGAGGCTGATATATACTATAACAAAAACTTAAATTTACTTTCTGTGTTTAACTTAAAAGAAATTAGACATATATTTTAGTAACCAAAGAATGTAATCCTAAATGTATGCAACGTTTATTAGAATTAGGAAATATAAAAAAAATATAAATATTGCAAGGCTTAAAAATATAATTGAAAGTAAACGATTTAATAAAAACAAATTCAAGCTTCAAAAATATTACTTTCCTATGAATTTTCTTATTTTTTAATTATAAGCATGGAATTAATTTTTACACATTGAACAGGGTATATTAAGTTACCCTTGGTTTCATTAAGATAGTGATTCTATACTAATCATATGGAGTAAAGTCAGCCGGATGTTCAAAAATCCTGATAATAGTTATATTTGTGTATTTTCGCTCAAATTTATATATTTTAGGCACAAAGATACACTCTTATGTGCAAAAACCGCTAAGCCATTTTAATCGAGATAACTAAATTATTGGCCGATATATCCTGCTTAAAGTCCCCTGGAAATTGGAAAATCCTTATTATAGGTATATGGAGCTCAAGGAAGTATCGACCCGATTCAACTCACTTTTGATGCACAGAATTACTGTTATCAAGAAATCATTATTCTTGAATTTGACTAGTATATCTCACACATCAAAAGTCAACTAAGATACTGGGGTCCAAATATTCGGTATCTATGGGCTTCAAAAGTAGGAATATGAGATGAACGCTACGTACTAAATTTAGTCGAAATCGGTCGATCGGGTCCCGAGATATATGATTCCACAAAAATTTTATCTATTTTCAAATTATCGGTAAAATTTTTTGATCACATTTGCCCCTTGCTATTGCGATCCTCTGTGTCAAGTTACAGTTTTATATCTTCATTTAATGCCTAGTTAACAAACTCGCATCCCAAGTTTTAACAAGTATCTAAATTTTTCTCGTCCTGATCATATATATAGTATATTATTTATTTCTATCTCGATTAGTTTTGGGTGATAAGTATATGTATAAAACCGTTAGATTAACAAAAATATAATACTCTGTAGCAACAGGTTGCAAGAGTATAAAAGTACTTATATATAGGTACTTGGATCATCCGTTGTTATAAATGATCAGCATGATGAGCAGAGTCGATTTAGCCAATATCCGTATATCTGTATATACGCGAAGTAGTCCCTAAGTTTTTTAAATACCGCTCTGAAATCAGTATTTTAAATATCTTTAAGATATGCTGCTGATTTATCGGATCGCAAATAACTGACCACAATAGAATATAACGGACATATACAGATGTAATTTGAATCAACGGAATCAAGTTTTCTTGGGAATGTTTTGTATATGTGAAGCGTGTATAGCTTTGGTGCAACCGAAGTTAATGTATTTTCTTATATTATATTATTTCGAAATTTCAGTTTTTGGGGTTAAAAATTTTAAAATTAATTCTAAGATGTTCGGAATTAATACGTCCATACAATAAAAGGCTTACATAGCAGCTAATTAATTTGCCTTTTTATTGCATTATTTTCAACCGTGCTAGGAATTAAGTGGTGTCAGCCGCTGTGAAAACATTTTAACTGGGCGTTTCTATGAAATTACGGGCAAATCTTCAAAAGTACTCGTAGATATACTAACTGACAGTTGGGCTTAAAGCCCTTAGAAGATATGCAACATACGTCTTCATGCTAAAGTTCAATATTTTGAAAAAAATATGTGAGTCTAACAACCACTATGGTTTACTATTTTCGGAATTATTGTAAATCTTGAACATAATGCCAAAAATAGATGTTGACTCATCGACATACTGTATTATTTTACACTTTCAAGTACAAGTATGTATTCATGTATACCATACATACGTACATATATACATATTTAAGTGAGTAACTATTCATATGTGTATTGCTATTAATGTTTGCGTTTTGCATATTTTTGAAAATCCAATTAATTTTCTTAACAAAATGTTGGCAAAAATAGTGCAAAGAATGTCATTGAACAGCGTTCATTAGTCGTCGGATATCGTGATTAGCGTGAAAAATTCACCAATCGACATTGCATTCAATTGTCATGTACTCGGGTTAGTATGTGTGCGTGTATATTTGCAAATGATTTGCTTGCCTGCAAAGCTTTTATGGAGCATAGCAACTCTATTTGATATTTGCAGCAGGACAAAAAATGTGAATGGAACGAACAACAAACACAAGAAAAAAATATAAATCGTAGCAAAATTAATTTGCAGCCACTTTTGCATGCAAATGTTCAGATGTGTGTGTGTGCAAAGTGTGTTTGTGCAGCAAATCACGCGCTGGGTAATTAAAAATCAATTTTAAATATATTGGAGCATATTTTCTTCATATTAATGCTTTTTTGCAAATTGACTTTCGGCCCGTCGGTTTATTTATAAGAAAATAGAGGGTGATACAAAAAGAGCGGCTGCGTAAAAAGTACTTCACTCGCGCTATGACGGTTCATAAAATTCAGGTAATATTTTTGGTGGCACATACAACATGAAACGTAAAAATTTTCCTTTTGTAGCACCCTGTATGAAGCATACAGCGCTAATATAGAGCTACCATTTACGTGACTTGCAATTCGCATTCTTTTCATTGAGATATTTGATTTATACAAATATGCTCTTTTGTGTACACACACTTCCATATACATACATATGTACATATATGTGTGTATGGTATACTATATATAATACAATATGATACAGTTACTTTTTATGTTAATGCTTAGATCTGCATACGCAAATAAATTATGCCTGTCATAAGCAATTTAGTTCCTATATGCGTACACATATCGGCATAACTGCGGCAACTCTCATTTCTAACTGTCATTAAACCACAATTTAATTGTGCCAATAATCTAACGGCGCTTTTTTGTTTTTTTTTTTTTGTCCAAACAACGTCCTTGAAATGGCTACAAAAGTGCCGTTAGTGCATAAAATTTTCATTACTCACAGCTTTTTGGCGTGTTTTGTGCAAATAACGGTGTTTCTGCTATTTTTATCACCCATTCGTTGTGCTGTTATTGAAATGTAAAGTCATCTTTGACTTGACTTCACAGGTTGAACTCTTTACAGTGCGTAATCAAAGACTTGCTCTCCGTGGTGTTTTACGGTGTGTAATCAAATGCAACTGCAACATGTTGTCGCAATAAGTTGTTTCATTAATGGTATTACACTTAACTGCGTGAGTTCAAGCATGTCGTATATATAGTTGAAAACAAGTGCACAAAGTCAGAGCTGCATTGGTGTCCTTAATTGTCAATTGCTTGATACGACATTAACCCTTAGATGGTAGTTGACAAATACAATAATCGAAATTATAATCATGTAATTTTGAGGATCTTGAGAGATGCTTCGGCACATCTGGGTAAAGTAGAACCTTAATTATATAAATATAATTCTCAAATTAAGTATTTCTAACAAAATTTCCCATGTGAAATCGTTGCGAATATTAGAAAAGGTTTCGGGTGATTCAGTTTTCTCCAAAACATTAGTCGAGTGGTATAAAGCCTTCCAATAGATCGTTGCGGAGATGTTTCGTTCTTAGTGTCCTTCGACCTCTTCAACTGGTGAAAATATTAAAAAAGTGAAGAAAAAAGTATGAAAGTCATCAATATATATTTTGAGTATGAAACATGTTCTTGCTGGGCTCGTTGCGATAGAACTAAAACTATTCAAAAAGAGTACCAAGTTTGTACTTGCTTGATCGTGCGAACTCCGATCCCCCGTTAATGGAGAGCATTATAACTGCGATGAGACATGGGTTTATGAGTTTGCAAACATGTCAACAATCATCAAAATGGAACCCGTTTTTACTCGATCGATGTCAGTCTTATAAATTCGCGATCTCAGAATAATGTCTAAATCTTGATGATTATTTTCATCCACTATCTATTAATTCCTGTATTAAAAAAAAAACCGATTCATCTTAAACTTAACGGGTGAGCTGCTGGTCATTAGCTATGTACGATATTAGTAGGCGACAATAAGCATCATAGTTAATTAAAAACCCAAATAATGTGGAGTATGCGGTTCCAGCGAAATTTAGAGAACTTATTATATTTTTTCTGAAAAATAAATATCTGTAGATCTTGAACATAATTTCCTTCACCTTTTCGATTCAACAATCGTCGCGACTCTCGTAGAACACTTTATGTGACTAAATAGCCTTTCTCTTAGCAGAGCACCATCTGATCAGATTTCACTTGGACTGTTCCTTTTAACTGCGCGCAAACCGAAGCAATAGAATTACTTTTGCTCTAAGTTGGTTTTTCTTATGCAGTTTAATCATAAAATGTCAATTAGAGTGTGTATGGTACCTTTTCCGATTGCTTACGATGGAAAAAGTTTGTCTTTCAATTTTAAGGAGGTTTTTAGCTTAGAATTTGGACGAAGAAAAAAATTTGAGCATTAGCTTTGTAGTTGTAATCGAAAAAAAAATCCTTCGTCCAAGTCTTCAAGAATTGTATCTCAAAGACATATCTAAAACTTCATGAAGATCGGTTGAGTAGTTCTCGAGAAATCTTGCCAGATGTCTTCAAAAACGCAGTATTAGCAAAACGGCTTTAAAGACGGTGCATTTAGCCTAGCTAGCCTTGATGATACAAGTTTTAAAGGCTGTATTTCCGAAACTATTACTGGGATCAACTTGAAAATTTAACGCAATTTTTGTGTTATTTTGTTTTGTAAAATTTAATAAAACAATAAAAAAAACTATTGTTTTGAAAACCGTGAACACATGTAACCCCTTAAACAAATAAACCACTCGAAGTGAAGAACGAATTTCATTAAAATCTTGTGGTACCAATGAAATCATTCCTATGGAATTGTTGACAAGATTGCTTGACTACTAAGCGGAGGACCGTACACTCGTGTAACGTATTATCAACGAGATAAAGAATCAGATGGTAAGTCTTAAAATTCTCGCTCAATAATTTCAATTAATATTGCCATTAAGTAATTCCATTCAAGTAAACCAAAAGTGTTTAACGACAAGAAAGGGTTAAGAGTGTTCTAGTTAATAACGCGTTTTTATTCAACTGTAATTTTTGTTCTCAAAATCTCGAAAGTGTTAGTTTTATAGCGCCATTACCCGCTGATTTTATATATTTCTTCGCTCGTTAAGCAGCGTGCTTCAGTTGGATTAATTGAAGTTTTTTCGTGATTTCTGTCGCCAATGCTACGTTAATCACTGTTTTGATTTTTTGTAAATCGGGTTAACTTAGTCAGAAATATTGAACAGCCGCCAACTGTGATAACAGTTCTTTTAGCTAGTCTAATCAAAAAATATTTAAGTAGAGCTCTTAATTAAGAAATGCCTGCGATGGTGGATTTTAAGGAAAACAAGTAAGGAAGGGCTAAGTTCGGGTGTCACCGAACATTTTATACTCTCGCATGATAAAGTGGTAATCGAAATTTCATTATCTGTCATTTACATATTTTTTTTATTTTGCTGTAAAATTAATTAGATTAGATCAATTTGTGTACTTTGAGTATTGAATTGTATTTCCATTTATTTTAACTGTATTGAGGACTATGTAAAAAAACAAAAACAATCGTTTTTCGATGTTAATTGACATTTTATTCCTTACATGAATAAGATCATACAGGTTTGACTTAGAAGTAATAAGTATTACATATTTTAATAATTAAATGTTATTTTTTTAAATTCTAAAGATATGTTTTTACAAATAGCAAAACGTATCCTACGAGAGTATAAACATGATGCCCTTTGAATTACATGAAAATATCTGAGAGATTTACCGATATTTTCGGTGAAAAATTAGGTTAGGCAGAAAAGTTATAGTCCGGTCACGACAATTTTTCCACAAGGGATACCTCAGCTCAAATACCGTATTTGTGTAAAGTTTTATTCCGCTATCATCATTGGTTCCTAATGTATATATTATACAGAGAAGGCATCAGATGGAATTCAAAATAGCGTTATATTGGAAGAAGGCGTGGTGCATGTTATCAGCGTGCTAAGAAAATATTATATACCGAATTTCATTGAAATCGGTGGAGTGGTTCCTGAGATATGGTTTTTGGTCCATAAATGGGCGACGCCACGCCCATTTTCAATTTTTAAAAAAACCTGGGTGCAGCTTCCATCTGCCATTTTTTCTGTAAAATTTAATGTTTCTGACGTTTTTTGTTAGTCGGTTAACGCATTTTTAGTGATTTTTAACATAACCTTTATACTCGTATGGGAGGTTATGACACTTTATAGGTGTTCGGTTTTCGCCGTTTTGTGAGCGTGGCAGTGGTCCGATTTTGCCCATCTTCGAACTTAACCTTCTTATGGAGCCAAGAAATACGTGTACCAGTACAGTTTCATCATGATATCTCAATTTTTTACTCAAGTTACAGCTGGCACGGACGGACGGACAGACAGACAGACATCCGGATTTCAACTCTACTCGTCACCCTGATCACTTTAGTATATATAACCTTATATCTGACTCTTTTAGTTTTAGGACTTACAAACAACCGTTATGTGAACAAAACTATAATACTCCCCTTAGCAACTTTGTTGCGAGAGTATAAAAATTATGTGAAATAAAGCTACAAATAGCTCTTTAAAATCCATAAACTCAAATCTCGTCAACAATACTGTAAAATATAGTGAGAAGAACTTAAAAGCTTGGAGTTAGTGGCAGATTCATGATTCTTAGATTGTTTTAGAAGTTTTTATTAGAAACTCATTGCTGAATGAAAATCTGTGAATTTGTTAAGCTGCTGAATGCCTTCAAATTATCAAAACTCAACTAAAGAGTGAAATGTTCAAGTTATTACTACTTGTTAAACAAACTTTTATTTAATTTTTTCCGCATTGCAAAGCGAGCAATTAAACACTTTTAAACCGTCAGACTTTTCTCACATTAAAACAAATGTTGGCATTTTAGGCAGCTAACGGCGGCACTTGTTTTCCCCACAGACAGACTGCACAAAACACAAAATGAACTGAGCAACACAGCTAAAGCAATCTTTCTGGTCACTATGAGTGATGCAAAAGGAACAAATAATGCATAAATAAATACTGTAAAGTGTAAGCACTGGCCATATGTGAGCCACCCCAGAAGGCAGCGGTCAATTTAGCACTTGTTCGTCGGCGGTAATACACTTGTTAACCCGAAATAGGCATAATTTGTAGTAAATTTCAATTGGAATTCGAGCGATTCTAAAACGATGTGAACAATTGAAAAACGAACAGTCGGAAATGAAAAGCGCCAACACTATAATGGGGAATTTAAACTGTGAAAAGCATCTAACTAATTAAGAGACTATTTTCGTAAATAGTAAGATATTTAATGTTTTATTGATTAGATTTTGGATATGGGCAAATGTATGTGTAACCGTTATTTTGCTTTATAATGGCATTGTATTAGCATGCGGTTATGGGTAATTATATGTTAGCAATATTTATGATATTAGATAAAAACTTCTGAGTAATAACTAGAGTTAGCGCCTCATCAATTATAACTGAATCCAAGGAGAACGTGTCATTCAGTAAGTATAACTTCGATTGGATTTTCTATTGAACCTTTCAGAACATGACTAAGATATTCTTTTATGATGTTAATACATTACTTGAAATACTGGAAAACTGCATCGTTTCGAAGGACTTTTGTCTGGCGTAGCAGTCACCATATTATCCGATAACCAAGAAGCATTAGTGCTATCGTTTTGGATTCAGCGTTTCACTCCCTTTTCGATGTACTATAAATTTTTCATGAATTTAGTTCCTTAGCTCTATAAAATCCAATCCTGGTTATCCAATATGGATGATAAATTTTTTTAATATGTCATGATCTGAAATTTTTTTTCCTTTTGTTCAATAATGTTCACATTTCATCATGGAAACATACATATACGCAAGAACAACAAAATTTTATTATCAAAATAATCATTCACTAATTGCAACTTTTTATGGTCGTAATACTCGTCCACCTGGCCTCGCTATACGTCGAGTTGTTGAAAATTTCGAGCGCACATTTTCTTTACACAATGTTCAAGTGCCAATGAAACAAAGAAATGCTCGAAGTAAAAAAAATATTGCAGCCGTTCAGGCAAGTGTTACTGAAGACCGAAATTTTTCGGTTCTAGGATCTTTTCAAGAATTAGGACTATCTCTAACCACAACATTGCAGATTTTGAAAAACGATTTGAGCTTGCCGTATAAAATTGTTCTCACTCAAGAACTGAAACCATTAGACCACCGTGTGGTTTTTGGTCTAGGGGAATCATCGGTCCGTATTTCTGTCGAAATAAAATTGGTTACTGTCAATGAAGAACGGTATAGATCGATGATAAACAAGTGTTTATAACCACAATTGGAATAAGAGTCTTTTGATATCTGGTTCCAACAAGGCGGGGCTAAGTGCCACATGGAATGTACAGCAACCGAGTATTGCGAAAAAACTTTGAAAACTCGATGATTTCAAGAAATTGTGACATTGAATGACCTTCAAGAATAAACCAGACCCTCTTGAAGCTTTAGAATTGAATAATGAATGGAGAAAGTATTTGAAATTGGGTTCATTGAATTCGTTCCCGCAAAAGAAGTCTTGGAGGCTATATTAATTATGTTATATTCAGAGCTTAATTGTATCGCTTGTACTTCCCATTAAATAAAACATTCGTTTAAAGGCAAGCCAAAGTGAGAAGGCGAACCACTCCTTCTCAGGATTGTGCGCTGGACTTGGGACTTGCCAAATAAAAAATACTACAATGAAAAGAAGAAAACAGGTTTCAGATAACGAGGTTTTAGACAAGATGACTCTGTATGCACAACTTCTACAATATACTGCTAGAGAAAATCATTCTAGATGCAGGCATACGAGTATCTATCGTTCAGCTTTTACATTGCTGATAATTATGTTTGTTAACACTAAATTCTAAGGAATTCTGCCGCGTCGATAGTCCTTGACTGGATTTACTTATAATGGAGTCCATTCCAGCTTTAGTTGGATCGAGTATTTTTTCACATGTTTTGGAACCTTGTACTAAAGACAATCACTTTTCGGGCTTAGGTGTTAAAAAATTGTTTGTCCGTTAAATTGGAGTGTTAACATACTTTTAAAGAAGGTAAATTAATGTTATATATTAAGCTGTTTTTCTATTGATTTAAAAAAATACATAGCTGTTACATACATACTATATATCAAAGGTTTCATATATGTACATATGTATTTGCTAAGCACCAACCGGATACTTTCAAAAGTGGTGCACATTAGCCAAATGTGTACTTTTATCACATTCACTCCCAATTCACATATACACGCCCACTGAGAAACCAAAGGCCATAGAAACAAAAATACATATGGAATATATATTAATGGATGTTAGCATAGTTAGTCAACAAAACCAGGTATTATAGAGCAATACGTTGATTGCTAATGCCCATTAACATTGGAAGGCTTAGTAAGATATTCGGGTCTAACTCTGTACATACACCCATACACACTCTTATAAATGTTTAAAGTTAAAGTCACAGAAACCGCAATACTGCCAGCTTCATTACTGAAATATAAAGCAAAAAAATCTGTAAACTCTTTTATAGACGTCAGCGACTGGCAGCATATAAATCGTGGCAGTGGAACACCCAAATTTGTAGCAATCACGATTTTATGCAAAATTCTGTTCGAATACAGAAATCGAAGCAAATAGCCCAACAAAAAAAACAGTTATGCAAAGCAGTAATAAATTAAAAAAACGCCACAAGACCGAAAAGATTGTTGACCAGATTCTATTTTCTATGTGAATTGTGCGCTGAGTTCGAGCTTTTGTGGCCTGTAATTGTTTCATTTGGCAAGTATTTAACGCAAATTTGCGCAAATGTTGTTATCAAAACGCCGCGATCCGGTGCAGCAGGGCGCAACGACTGAGAAAACCACCAAAAACTATGATTTAGTTTTGCCAAACTGTGACTAATTTTGCGCCTTTACCGTAAAATGTCGCATGCAAGTGTTCGCAGTGCTGGCGCTTGTTGCAAGAAGCGCATGCAGATCTACTTTGAACTATTATTGCTATTTTTTCCATCTTAATATACGACTTTTAGCACAACATGTAGGTATTGCACACAGCCGCCGGCATTATTCTACCCTTTTTGGCCTCTTTTTATTGCCAAATTTTTATTGCTATTGATATTCATGCTTTAATGCTCGTCATTTAAGGCTCGCACACCATTTACTAATGAACTCGTTGCCCGAAATTCGCTGGCTCGCTAACTGATTTGGTCGGCTTACACCCACGCATGGTCAACCGAAACCAAAAGTAAGCGCTGCTCAGCGTCCATGTCCCACATTGTTTTTGTCAGCAGATGCCTGCGGCCAGCACGAGTTGCCTGTCCGCCATTCGCTGCTGAAAACTTGCACTGTGCAAACTTGGTCGTTGCACTTTTATCTTCCTCCACCAATTTTAGACGAATTACTTGGTGGTTCGCTTATTCACTGACTCGCTGAGGTCAGAAGCTTGCAAAATCATGGTGATGGGCGCTGATTGGAGTTTTGGCACGCAAAATTCTGTTAGAGGTCATTCCGTCAGCGGCTAAATTTTCGCGTCTTACTTCACTCAACATGTTGTTCTTGTTTGAGTTTACTAAATACACAATTTTTCTGGTTAATGTGAATTCACTCGAGGGCTCATGTTGTCAACATTAATTCTGTGAGACAACTATATTTCCCAGAATATTTAATTAACAATGTTAGGTAAGATTTCGGGAATTAAATTTGGGGGGGAGTTCTTCTTCTGATTTCTTCTGCATTGCTCAAAGCAGCTTGTTGGCAAACATCAGAAAAGTTCAAAAAATCTTTGAGAGTCTCTCAAGCAGCCAATTTAAAATGTTTAAAAGCAGACGGATGCAGTGAAAAGCAAGGAAATTGAGAGATTGAAATACCCTTTTGTATGTCAAAAATACTGCTTGAACGTTCCAAAACGAAGTCGATTCTGCAACGAATTATGACTGGTGAAGAAGTGAACCCCTACCAACCAGTCAAATCAACGTAAATCAAATATCATGGCTCCAAGGTAATACCTGTTCCTCCATTTCAAAGTTGCTTTTGACAGCATCATCTCAATTTGCTATCCCTGCAAAACTAATACGGCTGTGTAAACTGACCTTAAGCAATACCAAAAGTTCCGTCAGAATCGAAAAGGACCTCTTCAAACCGTTCCATACCAAATGAGGTTTCAGACAAGGTGATTCCCTATCGTGCGACTTCTTCAATCTACTGCTGGTGATAATAATTCGAACAATACTGCTGAATCGAAAAGGTATAATTTCTTATAAGAGAGTACTGGCGTGCGACGATGATGTTAATACCACCGCGTTAGTTCTACTTTCTCCAGACTGGGTAGTGAACGAGGGAAGGGCAAGACGAAATATCTGCTGTCATGAAACACACAGTCGTCGCACTCGCGACTTGGCTCCCACGTCACTGTTGACAGTCATAGCTTTGAAGTCGTAGATAATTTCGTCTATCTTGGAACCAGTGTAAACACCACCAACAATGTCAGCCTCGAAATCCAACGCAAAAAACTCTTGTCAGCAGGTGCCACTTCGGACTCAGTAGGCAAGTGAGAAGTAAAGTCCTCTCTCGACGAACAAATACGAAACTCTACAAGACACTCATCATCCTCGTCCCGCTATGTGTTGCAGAGGTATGGACAATGACAAGATCTGATGAGTCGACATAACAAAATCTTACTAATTCTCAATACAAGTTGTTCTGGGCGATGCAGATTTCCATCAGTGAAATACTGTTTCCATCAGAACAGGGTTTGAAAACTGGCTTAATTCAATCTTGACCTTCGATGCACTTCCTTCGGGATGAAATGCCAGAAGGGAGGATCGAATACTTTGAGTTATACGATTGTATATATTTTTCTTAAAAAGCGTTAACATTTTGATAAATAAAAACCGCAGGACTATTGTTATAGACTTAACACTGTATGGCAACGTTAAAGATTGCTTCGATTTTACTTAGTGTAAACCGACTTTCTATAAGAAATTAATTATAATTAAATAGTTTTCAAAATGGTAGAATTTTCAGTTTTTTTTGCAATGAAATCGTGCTATTTTACAAAAGTAGTAACATGGCATTTTTATAGAATGTGTTGACTTGAAATCACGAAAATTTCAAAAAAAAAAAAATAATGAATTTCCAAAATTATAGGCGTTTGTGTTGACCCAGTTCCAAAAAAAGTTACTTGCGGAGACAAGCATAAGTCCTTGAAGATTCATCTAAAATTAATCGGACAAAAAAAAAAACGTTTTATAAATAGATAAGCTCGGCCCTAATTGAAGGATTTTTTTGTCTTCAAAATTTAACAAAATGGCGGCCTCAGAAATTTTTTTTCTAAGTTTTTGGGAAAAAACAATCAAAATTAAAAAAAAACAAAAAATCCTTCGATCTGACCCGAGTTTATTATGTATTCTAAAAGCTGTATAAATTTCATTAAAATCTACTGAGCGGTTTTCGAGTTCAAAAAACATAATTTTGAGAAAAACGCGTTTAAAATTTCACACTAGCGCTTTGAAGTGCTCGAGCTCTCTTTGTTATTTGTCGAATAACTCAAAAACTAATTATCGGATCAACGTGAAATTTTCAGATAATATTTTTAAGATATTACACTTAAGGAAAATGCAAAAAAACTTTTGAAAATTCTGACTACCCGTAACCACTTAAAGCATGTTAGTTCTCTCGCAGCCATTGCAGTCAACAAATATTCGTCCAAATCACTTTCATTTCTTCATTAATTTATCATTTTTAAAATCTTTTTAGCTAATAAAACATGATTTTATACTCTTAATTGTTACCAAATCTGTAGCAGAGATAAGCAAATCATAGCAAACCAATGCTGAAATAAGACAACATGTAGATTTTAGTTTAAGTTTATTGCAATTTGATCAGATAAACTCAAACTAACAGTTTAAATCATATACAACTTCATAAAAGCAATCAAAAGCATGACCTTCACGATGAATTGATTAAGCACTAAAACAAGTATGCGCAATCGCATTACATACATATATATTAGCAAAAGCTGTGTTTAACTCGCCAAATATTGAGCAGTGGCGAATCGAACATGAAACTGGTATAAAGCATATGGAATAGCATAATCAAACAGAGAACGCTTGACCCTTTTTAATCAGACTTGAAATAAAATTAGCTCAAAAACATTATTGTTGTGTTTTGACGAGCTATCATTGGGACCTAGGTAAAAATGCATTGACATCTAGAAATTACAAATATTTTTAAAGTTAGCACAAGATAATACAATTTATTATTTCATATTTTATTTATGTTTTTTAAGTTTTTTGACAAATCTTTCCACATTTAAGGCGACACTAATGCTCAATGTGTTTAATAACACATTTTTCAATGTCATAGCGCGTCTCTTTCCGCCATCATTTTGTATATCTTAATTATATGTGACATTTTGTTAAATGGTGATTAATCATCGCTAGAATTAGTGTCGCTTCAAATGGAACCAATTCATTTATAGACATTGTTATTGAGACATCAATGGTGCATCTCATTTGTTATAAAATATTGTGTCGACTGCTACAAAAAAAATATAAACAATATATTTTTGTATATTGTGTAATAAATCAAGCATACAATTTTTTAACAGTTATTTATGTATATAATCTATTTTATTAATGCAATAATTGTGTTTGTTTGAAGGTGTTAAATAATTTAATTGCCATTCTATGGCATCCGCTTTAAAAATTTTAATAGCGTGTCTTTCTCCGATAAGCTTAAGCTGTGCAGCTAACGACTGTTTTGTTCGGTTGTGTCTCTTCTTTGTTACAGAAGCATCAACATATTTATGGGAACCACTGTTGTGTCTTAATTGAAGATCAATTTGTCACAAACAATTTATCAATTTAAATTAAAACAAACAATGATTTGCAATATGGGAAATCTGTTAAGTGAATGAATAATGACTCTTTTTAAGTTTGTCGCACATCTTCTTTATCTATAAAAAGTACGTTTCACGTTGTTTGTCTGCGATGGACTCCTAAACTACTGAACTGATTTTAGTAAGATTTAGTACACTGTGGCCAGCTCAAACCAACTTAGGAGATAGGATAGTAAAAACAATCATAAATAAAAATAGACAGTGAAAACTCTATTAAATGATTGTTCTATTAAATGGTCGTTCTATTAAATTCGTTATTTTTTCCAATGAAATTTATTTGTATGAACATGTTCAAAATTAAACCTCTAGTACAATCCCTCACATTCTTATACCGACAAAACCTTTTTCGCCCTTATTCGTAAATAAAAGTTCCAATGTATTGAATAGTTTATTACATATTTCCATATCCGATGTTATGAATTTTTTTGGAGATTATAGCACTTCTTCGGACTAGAACAATAGCAAATTTCACGAAAATACCTTTTCAAATAAAAGTTTTCAATTCAAGAAATTGATATTGATCAGGAAGTTTGTATTCTAGCTATACCTGTATAGCGATCGATCTAAACAATTTATTCAAAAAATGCACCTTCGCTTGAGGCAAAAACTAGTGATAAATCTCTTGAAGACATTTCGTCAAATGAAAATGTTGTCCACACAAGCACTGGATTCCGATCACTCAGTTTTTATAGCAGCTTAATGCAATAGTGGTTCGGCGGTTCCAAAAAATGAGCAGCTTCTTCAGGAGAAATGTAAGTGTGCAAAATTGCAGATCGATATCTCAAAAACTGAGTTTCAAACTTAGATTACTCTCTTCACTGTAACGTTCCCGTGATTGATTATTTTCAAAATTACAAGCAAATTTGAAAAGGCGTTTCTGAGTGCTTGGAAGTGTATTCCTTTGACGCGGTTTTCTCAAAATGGTGTTTTCAAAGACGGTGGTCAATATTATTCTAAAAATATTTTGTATTAATGAATCGAAAATTTTTTCTCACCGATAAATACTTTTTAATAAACAATTTAAGGTCGAAATTTTGTTAAAAATACATGTTTTTTGTGAAAACGACATTTTCTCAAAAAATTCCAGTTCAGAGATATAGTGGTCACCGCAAAACATCTTTTTTGAGAGGATGATACCCGAGAGCTGTTGCTGAGCTGTAGTTCCTTTCCAAGTAAATATTTTTACTAATACTAAGTCTTAAAATATAGTTAAAAAATACTGGAATACGTTTACAAGTTTTTGGATTAATAAATTTAAAAGTTTTCTTAGAAAAAAATTAGAAAAGTTCGCTTTTTTTTACCTTCTAACTATATAACCCCTTGATAGTGAGACGATTTTACCACCGTGCTAAATGCTTGTTGTGTGCAATCCAATCAATTTTCTGCGTGGTTTTCATGACCCTCAACATGTAGTCACTGCTAAGCACCAGAGACCAAGAAACATTCGAAACAGAGGATCTCACTCGCCGAAGATTTTGGTATGAGCCAAGTTGGAAATCATAAAGTGTGAACTGCATCAACTGAAGAGGGACCGAACGGTCTTAGGGTTCGACAGAAACTATTGAGGTGATTTCAAGCTGAGTTGCAGATTTTATAAAAAGTTCTCTTCCACTTGGAAACAGCAGTGGCTCACTTCTCCACTGTCGCCGCAGACAAACCAACTCAATTAGGACTCGAAGTGCTATCCCAGCGGTATTTTACAGATTAAAAGATTAGGGTCCGTTTTGTTTCCAAACTTGAGAAAGTATGGCATTAATTTAGAGCAATGAGAATGACATCGTCACTAGAAAATACAATGTAAAACGCCAGATGAGGTATCTTTCGGAACGCTTCTTTTGCAGGATAAGTATTTATCGGACAGCCCTTGGTTATATTATAAATGTTATTCTGGCTATGTCAACGATATTTATTACAAATCGCAGCTCGAAATATTATATACATGGATGGTATGACCTCTTAAGGCAGCTATAATCGTAACCGAAGATTACTAAGATGTTATAAAATAAAAAAAAGTCAAAGAAGATTCACTTCGACATTCATCATTTATATAATTAAACTGAATATTAAAAAAAAATCAAAACGATAGCCAAAAGTGCGCTTTGAATGATTCTTAAATGGTATTCAAAATATTTTTCGTTTATAAAAAGAAATATTTCATTATTTTACAAAATATATTAGCGACTAACTCGCGATTTCACAACATTTACTCGGTCATTCTCATCTTTGCAACTTGAAGGCTTCGCACCCACAGTCGCTGAAAAACGTTCCGTACAATGCCAAGTTGAAAGTTGTAGTTTTTCTTGCAACCAAAAAAAGTTAAATCAAAATTGCTTGCAACAACTTTATTTATATGCCGGCAATTGCCGAAAATTACATGTTGCAAATGAGCGGGTAAGTAAACATTAAGCCGTGCAGCAAATTGTGGCACATAGCCGACTATGTTTGGAGCGTAGCATGTGTACATATACTTACATACATACATATATATAAATAAACGATATACATTAACTATTTTTTAAAAACAGCGAAAACTGCAACAAAAGCGCGAAACGTAATCGGCCATTAATCAAAAAGAACACTACAAATGGTAGTTGCAATACCGTTAGTGCTGCAGCTGTGCAACAGCCAACGCAGCTATGGTAAAAACAACACAGCGCTGCAACATGTTGCAACTATACAATTAGTTCACTTTTGTTTCCATTTTCCATTGATAAATGTCCAATATATTGGTCGCTTGCCTTTTGTCAACTTGTTGTTATTGTTGTTTTTGCTTTTGTGGTCACCGCTAAATATAGACACGTCAAGTGAGGTATATGAGTTTGCAGCTACAAAGTTGCTTCCGAAATGTCCTTCACTCTGCTTCCTCGCAAAGCAGTTGCTAGCAAGATCTAATGCATTTTGTTCTACTTTTTGTTCTCACATTTTGTGTTTGTTTTGGTTTTTGTTTTTAAACTTCTATTTGGTTTATTCATACATAACTCTTGTTTAATTTCTTAATTTGCGCGCTCCACCGTTTGACGTAATGAATAGTTTTCTGCTATTTTGGTTGAAGTGTGGCTGAGTTTCTTAAATATTTTTTCAGAGCTTTGTTGTTGTAGCTGTTGATTACTTTATAACGGCTGTCACAATGTTGCCTTCCCCAAGGCTTATTAATTTATGTCGGTGCACGTTTGAATTAAGGCGACAAATGTCGATATGTAGAGAAGTATATATGACTGTTATAGTGTTACATTTCGAAACTGTAAGCAATTAATTTTGCTACTGATATTCGATGACGAAATGCGAAGAAAGACTTATTTATTTTAGAGATGCATATACATAGTTTATGGAACAAAAATTTCGAAGCCAAAAAATATTACTTTTCAGAGTTATTTTAAAGAATCAGAAAACTTTAAAAATAAGTTATTTTATCCAGCAGAAATGTTTTTAAAAGCTGGGCGTGGCTGCGACCACTAATAAATTTAAAGAAATATCATCCAAATTTGCTAAGAATAAATATTGTTGGCCGCTCCACAGGATAAGATTGGTTAAGCTCTTATAATCACAGCGCCCACCATACCATATAATCACAACGTTAAAAAAAGCAATTAAAAAATTTTCATATCTTAAAAAAAATTTTTTAGAAGCTTTAAACTTTACATCCGACTGGGAACAAAAGAGCTAAGTATCAAAGTTAGATAATGGGTCTAGGTATCAAAGTTAGATAATGGGTCTGGCACTATCGACCTTAAGGTGAAATACTGCATCTTTTTAACTTCTCGATTCAATCAATTTTGGTATATAGCATTTCGACAATCATGTGTAACGGCGCAAAGATTGCCGAAATCTACGGACTACGACCACTGGTACTTCCCATATAGAACAATTTAAATCCCATCCGATTATTTTAGACGACGATAGATAATTCTTGAAAGCAAAAAAATCATGGTACGGGTGATCTGATGTCGATTAGAGGAAGTGAACGGTCGTTTTTTTAATTTTTTTTAGTCAAAACCAATTTTTCTCGTCAAAAGTACGGGTTATTTGGGATAGTCATAGTTATTGAAAACATCTACAACTTTTTTTACAAAACCTGAAAATTTTAATGAAAACTTTGGCAGGAAGTATTTTGGGAGTAATTTTTCAGAACAACTGTTTAAAATTTTCGTTACTAAACCACCAACAAACCTCTCCAAAAGTTCATCTTCACTCAGATCTTTATAAATAAGCTTTGTTGCAGTCAACACATCATCTGGTATTGAGTATACTCGTGTTTGAATGTTGAAAGAGTATTCGTTAGCAATGCTCGCTGCCAAGCACACCACGAGTCTGAACCTTTCCGACAATTCTCGCGTTGAGGGTATTGTTTGTAGAACTGTGATGATAGTAAGTGGCTATAATGAGTTTTTCATTTTTTCCACTGAATCACAGTTTCACTTTATCGCCAAACCAGTATATAGTAAATTTTTCAATTAATTTACCGGTCAATTTGTCTCTTGTTTTTTTTTACCTTTGACAACTGTTTCCTCAATTGTTTTCTTCACTAAATCAGGCAATCGGTTGTCTATGCTCTTTTGTACATGCCCAAGGAAATCTTTTTTACTGACAACAAAATCATCATGGTTTGGCTTTGAGAAAACATGAGCATGTTTTGGAATCCCCATATCCTACATAATTTAGGAACCTCATTCCATATTTTGCAATAGATCGTTTACTTACATGTTCCTAGAAGCTGCCCTGTGATTGGCGGTAAATTCATTTGTTGAAGTGTGCCCTTTTTTCCGCCCTTCATACTCTGCCGTATTTAATTTTTTCAAAGTCTCACATAATTTACAGTAGGAACTTTTCACAATGATATCCAAAACTTAACCCGAATAATAACCGATTAGAGAACTGACATCATAGGGTGATGAGAAGCCACGCTTTTCCCAAATCCCATCGTCAGAAGCAGGTATATCTGCCGTATCTTTAAGGTTATTTTCAAAACTCGTTTATTGGTTTTTATTCTATAACAGCAGAAAAGAATAGTTTCTCTGCACCCATCACAATACAAATGTATTTATTAAATATATTGATTGATTGAAGAAAGAGCTTAGTACAAAATTTCTTGCATCCGGCAAGACCCAACCCCAATACTCGCATTAAAAGAATTGAGCGCCGATTCAGTTTAAACATTCTGTGAATTTGTTGACATGACGTCATTTATCTCAGGATTTCTCGGATTAAATGACTGTTTCCTTTTGCTCGGCCTGTCTGCTCTAGCAGCACAACTCGCTATCAAAGCCCTAGATTTTTTCGATTTTTTATATTAAATAAAATCAAGAACGGACACTTACAACCTCTACATAAACCTCGAGGTTCAATAACAAATCAGCAATTGAAAGATAACTGATTTCTTTTAGAGAGAGAAAGAAATAGAAGCAAGAACGGAATGATAATAGACGAACAGCTATCCGGTATCTGCGGCGCACTTAGCCTAGCTAGCCTGGAGCGCACAAGTTTTCAAGGCTGCACCTCCGAAAACATTATCGGAATAACTGGAAAATTTGGGGCAATATTATAGAGGTATTATAAAATTTAATGAGACAATAAAAAATGAGAATCTTTGGAACTCGTAAACTTATGTAACCAATTAACTTTTCAAACGTCTGGAAGCCGAATATGTCAATCCCATTGGTTATCTCTGACCTTACAGCAAAACTATCGGTTAATGTTTGAGTTATACAAGTGAAATTTAGAGAAGACATATTTTCTGATTATAATATGTCATTTCGTTGAAGATAACAATCTCTTATCACAGAGGAATAAATAATCCAACAATGTTCCGGAAAACCTCAAAAGCAAATATTTGCGAAGCAGCGCACACTTAATGGAAATATTCATTGAAATCAGGAAAAAGAAAGTCATTCACAATTCAAAATAGACAAAATTGCAATCACTAAATCAATTGACAACACTTCTGTTCTGCAAACAATGTTGCTTTAATGTGGCCCACTGGCAGCAACGTGCAACAAGTTGCTAATTCCTACGCTTAACTTCGTTGATAAATTTCACGTAAAACGCATAAATCTTAACAAAGTGGTTAATTTGTATGTGATGACTGAAGTTTCCTTGCGTGTGTGTGTGTGTGTGTTTGTAACAAAAATCAGCTTAACTGCCAATGCAGCTCAGCAACAACAACATGCGTTGAGAGTAATGCCAATAGCAAATAACTTTATGTGAGTACAAACTACAAATACAAAGTGGATGTGTGCGCCTCCACAAAAGGAGCCAAAATCAGGGGACAAGGCACATAATTCAGACAAATTTTATACGCCCCATTAAAATGCAGCACTGCTTCCGCATTTTTTGCGCCAATAAAGTAAGAGTAAAATGTATTTACTATACATTTATTGATATAAAAGAAATACTTCGGGAAAACAGTTTCGAAAAGAGTATAATACTTTTATATTACTATTTCAATTGAGCAATTTGCGGAAGACATACTGGAATCTCTGTAGTACGTGCCCTTAATTACTCTAAATTGATGCCAGCTTATTTTCGCATTGTTCCCCATTAATCACTTTAAAGCTACCGGTATCCATTGTACAGGGCCTAGTAAAAAGTAATACATTGTATTCCTAATAGAGAGACTTTGTCATTTGTATCTAGAGTTGTATAAGTGAAATCGAGCTTAGCGAAAACTTTATGTGAAAACAGTAGTTGTCGAATTGCGGTGAGCCCGCAGTCAGGATTGTTTAAGGTTTTACTACGTGTTTGCGGTTGGAATCATATGCTATGAGGTGCTCTTTTCGAACTTTGAACTTGCACTGTCTATTAACATATGACAATAGAAGCAATCGCTCAGTCACTTCGAAGCGACCAGCTTTAACAAATAGGAGAGGATTTGTGTTCTATCACATAGTACATAGATAGTGACTCCTCAAAACTTCGAGAAACTTGGTTGGAAGGTTCTTATGCAACAACATTTTAATCACTATCCTTTCGTGACTATGGCGAATGATTTCAAGAAAATTATGACTATAAATTGTATCAGTATCGACATAGTAAGGAATAGTACATATTTGTGTATATAAATATTGAATTTTAGTGGCAATTTTTTTCTCCCAAAAACCTCTGAAAAACTATGTTACAGTTGGAATTTAAATACCAAATTGACTTCTTGGGGAAATCAAATGAAAAAAAAAATTAACTTTCAACACTTTTTTTTATGGGGTCTTCACATATCGACAACACTAAACCTTCCACTTTTGGAACTCTTTTTTATACCCTGAACGGGGTGTATTCAGTTTGCGCTCAGAAATAAATGTTGGAGATTCTCTAAAGTACATACATTGATATTCAAATAATCATACGTGAAAAGCTGAATCGACTTAGTCATGCCTGCGAACTAGTCCCTCAGGTCGTTAAATATTGGTTCAAAATTTTGCACTTTTTCTTGACAAGCAGCTGCTCATCTGTCGGAACCGGCAGTATCGGACTACTTACAGCATAAAAGTTCCATGCTGTCTGAACGATCGGAATCGAATTCTTGTATGGAAAACGTTTTTATTTGATGAAATCTCTTCTCGAAATTTTACTTGGGCAATAGTTTTATCTTCTCCAACGAAATTATTTGGGATCATCGCAAACATTAAAAATCGAAACCCTTTTATTAAAACCAAAAACAAAATAAGATCCTTTAATGTTATGCATCTGAAAGGTGTTGCACCTTCGCAGAAACCGAAGTTAGACATTTTTCTTTTTTTTTTAATTTTTAACTGTCTCTCCTCCTTAAAACATATCTAAGGGCCTGACCACGTCGAAATCATCGGAAATTGTAAAGCAGGTGAGCCTTGCAAAGAAGACGGTAACCTTAAATAAATTTGGGACCCAAACAAACGTTGGTCAGCAATCAGCACCTGTGGAGTTGCGAAAGCTTTCTGGCCCAGAGTAGAACTGCTATCTTCTAGCAATGCGGCTCCCTCAGTCACAAAGATAGACGTCCTAACTGGACACTGTCCTTTGGCAATTTACGCCAGACCAAGGCTGAAGCAAATCGGTTGCCACACTTTTTACGAAAGCTGAGTATTCTCTGGAATAGATATCAGTCAGTCTAGTCGCCTAAATAAATTTGGATTCAGCAAACGTTGGTCATTAATCAGCACCTGTACGTGGTTGCGAAGCCTTCTGGCCCAGAGTGGAACATAATAAGTCCACTGAGCTGCTATATCTTCGCAAGGCTCACTTAGTCGCAATGAGAGACGTCCTAACTGAACACTGTTCCCTTGGCAGCTTTCTCCAGACTAAGACTGAAGTATTTCTGTTGCCATGCTTTTTACGAAAGCGACAAATTGACTGGAATAGATATCAATCTAGTCGCCTCACTAAATTTGTATCGACGGTCATTTTGATTCATACCTATGATTTCTGGACATCAAAGCAGACAAGCATCTATGTACATGTATAGCAGTCTAACTTTCCTTCTTTCCTCGATTGATATCACTTCTTGATATGCCTATAAATTCAATGAATAAGTTTACTGCACAAATGAATTTCCTGTTCTTACATAATAATCAAACATAATTATATGCGAACAAGCCTGTTTCAATACACTTGGCGACGGAGCATACAAAAAATTGAAAAATATATGACGGAAGCTCTGCATTAAGAAATCGCCAAAGAAGACGAAAACCACAAATCACACTAACAACAGCAAAGCACTTTCGAGCGAAGAAAAGCCAAACAACAAGTAAAATACTTTCAACGCACAACTTCTACTTAAAGCAATATCTACATACATACATACATACATACATACATATGTATATACCTACACCCATACATATAAGGACAATAATTGAGGTGTGATCAATGCATTGCACGATCAGGTGAAATTATGATGTAAAATGTGGCATGCGACAAGGCAGCAAATTATAAGGCAATATGTAATGAGTGAAATAAGAAGAAAACTAACGGTAAATCTAAGAAAGCATTAGGTGGCAATGTAAATACTCAAATTGCCGCAGTAAATGTGAACAAATTTACATAAGCATGTATATATGTATGTATGTATGTGTATGTATGGGTGTACCTATATTCAAAGTAGGCGCATGCAGTAATTTCTGCCACACAAAGTACCGCCTTAACATTTTCCTGCCACATGCCACGCCGCATGCCACTGTGGTAGCGGCGCCTAATACTTTCGCGTACAACAACAAGCATTGCAGGCGTTGTTATTAACCGCGAAAAGAAAAACAAAACAGAACAACAAAATTGGCAAATTCGACATACAACATATTGCAGCATAACGGCACACACTCCCAACAACATATTACACAGTGTTTTCTTTGAAGTGGTAATTTAGTGGCAAGCAGAAAGGATAGTGAACCAGCGAGTGAAATTACAATGTAATTGCTGCATTTGTTGTTGTTGTTGGTGCTGTTACTGCTGTGTGATTGTTATGTGTGAATAATTTCCAGCTGCTGTGGCGGCCATAAAAATGCCAAACTAAATGGGCTCAAGCGCTGCATTTGCACTCACACACACACACAGATATATATACATATACGTATAAAATTTGTGTGTTGTGTGCTTGTAGGTGTTACGAACTTTAAATCTCAGCGCATGCGGTAACTGCTGCCACCGACACTTGCCACTTTACATGCCTCGTTGCACTACATCAACGCCTCCTCACCGCCGAACCGGCACTTCGCAGCTAAAACGGTCAAATATAAATTATTTATGTAGCCGCACACACAAGCGCAGGTGATTTGGACCGTGGAAGTAAAAGTGCAACAGCAGCACAGCTTTTTTTACGTAGTATTTTGTAGCGCCGTTACTGCAGCCGACTGCGGTGTCAAAAACAAAATTGTAAACCAGCATGATGCACCACCTACGCTGACCAGCTGTTACCGTCTGGCTACCGGTGTACCCAGCATACTTGTCCGTATGTATGATATAAGCATCTAGTGGCTTCCGTCGGCTGTGAAGGTACTTACATTTTTTGCGGTTATGCCTTGGCCGTCCGAGTTCCAGGCCAACGCGTGGCAATGAGAGTAAATAAAAGATCCATAGTTTATGGGTGTGATGTCTATTGTTTGAATGATGTACATACATATGTAAGTAGGTGCAGTTGAGTGTGGGTGAGTGTGGGTGAATACACAAGTTCATGCAGCATATTCGAAAATGTTATAGACCACTAAGTTTGAGTGAGTATAACGGTTTTTAGTGGCAAAGCATAAGGGCCAAAAACCTGAAAGTGCATAAGCCCTCTAAGAGCATACTCTAGCAAAGCCATAAACTTGAGTTTATTGGCTCATAAACGCCAGGTTTATTGTTCAAAATTTTTCATATACATATTTACCTTAAAACCCCTCATTTTCAAGTACAACAACGTTTTGCAAACATTTTTGAATATTTCGCTTCCATGTGTAGCCAGGTATTTCTCCACCTGGTCTTTTCAACGGATTGGAGGTCTTCCTCTTCCTCTAGTACACCGGCAGGTACTGCGTCGAATACTTTCAGAGCTGGAGTGTTTTCGTCCATTCAGTCACTAGATTCCTTCCAGGGGTTCTACAAAAGTCTGATACGGTATTGAAACCTTGTGATAGTGGCCTCATCTTTTAGTAGAATTTTCTAGCATTATCCCTGTCGGTCAGCTTCAGCTTTTCAAGCTCTTCGTACTAACGTATTTTGACCACTCTTTTGTTTTGCTTGTTTGCTGGCTTGAAATGCCGTCCCAAAGTTCACTTAGATCGACTGCTCCATACCAGAAATGCAAGTAGAGTAGAAAATCATTCGGCTGTCTATTGTTGTTGTAGTTGATGTTAGGACTTCGAAGTGTACGCACATGTAAAACACTGAAGACGTGTCTTCCGTCTATCACAACGTGATCGATCTGGTTGGTGTCATTTCTATCCGGAGACAACCTGGTAACTTGATGAACTTTCCTATGCTAGAATTTAGTACTTCAGATAACCATATTTGGAGCCCCGGCGAAGTCGATCAGCCTCAACCCATTTGAGGATGTTTCATCATGGAAGCTGGATATACTGACCATTGTGCCAAATATAACTTTTTTATACATCCTGGCGTAAATCAGCGATATGTTAAAAAACTTCCGCTTGATGCGGATTGTGGTTCCTTGATATGGCCACAAGGACCCACTCGTCTCAGGCATTGTCCCATCCATCGCCTTTACTTTTACGAAGACATCAACCATTATGCCAGCGGCTCCTCGCAGAAATTATTTCATGTTCTCTGGTTCAATCTCTTGAAACGTGTTTGTTTAACAGAATAAACATTTAGTCAAAGGAATGTCAAGTACACCCAACAGGTACATATTTATAGATGTAAGTAAGTACATATATCCGCTCATGGAATTGAGGTTATGTAATGCTTCACAGAAAATCTCAACGTCGTTAAAATGATAAAATTAATATAAAAAGGGTTTACTCTAGTCAGCTGAAATGCTTTATGGCAAAAAAATAATCATAATTTGATACTGCAAGCAGACAATGGTCCGAAACATAAGGTCAGACTCTGTATTCAATGGAAACAAGCCAACGAAAAGACGAATAATTGAGTTTTAATGAAAGCTAAAATATCAAGAAAACAGTACACAAAAGAGTTCATTCGGAACCTGGAGGTGGTTTCTCTGTAATTATTCCAACAAATGTCTGCGACTTACACTTTGGAATTCGAAAACCTTATTAAACGCACTGTTCATACATACATACATAAGTACATACTTATTTATTAATTTTGTTAATGTTAGTTGGTTAATGAATTATGGATGTAGTTGAATTAATGTTCTAGGCTTAGAGAATAATTTTGGGACTTTAACGACTTCAACCTGATAATTCACTATCGTCAAACTCTGCTCTGCTCTACTTAAACCAAAGTTTTCCAATCATCTCAGTAAATTCAAGAAAACATCGTTTAATTGTCGCATGCTGTTCATGTAAGTAGGTGTAATTACTTCGAAAACAATTAAATATTTTAATGACTTTTAAGCCTGCTCGTTAACTAGAAATTTAAATAATTTACGAGAACAGAAACGCGGGTATATACTTATACTAGAGCGGATCAGTTTTTTTCTATAAAATCGCGTTTGAGGGAAATGTTTTACGAATCATTCTGACCTATGGAATTCTGAAAAACGAAAACGTTTCATGGCTCGCTCTAAATCGACCCGCTCTAATATACTACATGTAATATAATATAAGCACACACACGCCGTTACAACAACATCATCAATTATGCTTATCAGGAAACATGAAAATGTCGCTTTTACGATCTAGCGCCGAATGTTTTTTTTAATAAAAAGAAACAATAACAATTATAGAATAAATAGATTATAAATTGTGCAAAGTCACGATGCAGCATTAACATTCCCTCGCATTTCAATAAAAGTATATTTACATGTATAGCACTGAACATTGATTTACTCAGCCTTTGTTCGACCCAAAGGTTGAAATTTAATAATTGCAAGTCATACATGGATAACAGTATCTCTGCAAAAATCTTACTCTTTTCACCTTTTTAGTTAAATTTATATGTACATATGTACATATTTACGTCTTTATAACTTTGCTCGATCAGTTTGTTAAAACAATGCGATGAAATTGTATTCAATATTCATGTTTGAACTTGAGCAGTTTTGTTTACAGATATGTAATAATGTGATTACATATTTGTAAATATTTGTATCAAAAGGGTGCCCAGTTAGGTACAATGAAATATTTTTATGTTTAATAATAATAATTTGTCATTTAGTCATTAAAAATAGTAAAACTCGTCTTAAAAAAGAAGATAGCATTTATAGCACTTTACTCAGGTATCTGCATACTCTCTCTTTACATGAAATTTTGTTCACAAAAGAGAGCAGCACGCAAATATAACGAGCTGATTCGAAGCCTGATAACCTATATTATATATTATAAATATTATTGTATTATTAATATAATTTAATATTTTTTACAACTAATTTCCGTCACTACAAAATAGTTAGTCTGAACCGCGCGATACTTCAGAATGTTAGACCCGTTACAGCTAAGTTTATTGACTTAAGTACATAAGCACCTAAGTACATACTCATAAATGAGCACACTATAATTATCTTATCAGTGCAGGCTAGCAAATAGATTTTGAAAGGGTTCTAACTAAACAGATCCAAGTATAATAGTTTAGAAGCTACTAACATACATACTAAAATAAGAAAAGCCCGTGCTTTCAATTCTAGACGGTTGATATAGTAAAAATCGAGTTTTCACGATCCATGAGTATCCATTTTCCTTGGAAAGTTACTTAACTAACTGAATTACTTCCATTAATATGCTATTTCTAAGCAAAAAGTGGGCTGTAAAAAGCCAACTTTAAATTGTTTAGAATTTTATTTTGATGTGTTCTTGCTCACAAATAAAATTTTCACATAAGAACTAAATATTTCATGTTTAACAACGAAAACAATCAACTTCCCTAATCATTTTCAAATACTTGCAATCTAATCATTCTCTCGTACCCCTTCTCAATTCTAAGGCACTGTATGATTGTTTTCATTATTAATTGCATACACCAGTGACAGCTACTTTATTTCACTTTTCAGTTTTAAGGCGTAAGTCAAGCGCAACGCTTCCAACTTTATTCTGAAAGTGCAAAATATTTACATTTCGACCGAGTTTTTATGCAAATCTGAGTTTTCGTGAAAATCGTTTTGAGAATGTCAACAATTTTGAATGTTCGTTGTGCCGGCACAACTATTACGCGTTTGTTTATACACAATAAAAAGAAACAACAGTTACATAAATGCCAAGTCGCATTACAATCAACAGTTAGCAATGTCAAGGTGGGTTAATAAGTGTACTAGGGTGGCTCATAGTTTATATTTTATTATATTTCCTTCATAATATTTCTATTATTGTGCTTTCAAATAAATAAAAAGTTTTACTTTAATAAAAATTATTATTACAATGAGCACTTTTTATTGCCTCAGATTGAAAGTCTTGACAACAAATCGGCGGACGTGGAATGGCAACAAGCCTTACCTTATAAATCAATGCCTAGACTGACTAGATATCAATTGTTGCGTGGCTTCTTGAAAGGAGGTGAGTTGGTGTTACTATCTTTACTTGATATTTTATAAAAGTTTTTTTATACCCTGAACAGGGTATATTAAGTTTGTCACGATGTTTGTAACACCCAGAAGGAAGCGTCGGAGACCCTATAAAGTATATATATAAATGATCAGTATGTTGAGCTGAGTCGATTTAGCCATGTCCGTCTGTCTGTCCGTCTGTCCGTCTGTCTGTATATATATGAACTAGTCCCTCAGTTTTTAAGATATCCTTTTGAAATTTTGCAGACGTCATTTTCTTTTCAAGAAGCTGCTCATTTGTCTGAACGGCCGATATCGGACCACTATAACATATAGCTGCCATATAAACTGAACGATCGGAATCAAGTTCTCATATGGAAAACTTTCGCATTTGACAATGTATCTTCACCAAATTTGGTATAGATAATTTTCTAGGGCAAAAATGTAATATCCGAGAAAATTGTTCAGATCGGTATATAGCTACCATACAAACTGAGCGATCGGAATCAAGTTCTTGTATGGACAACTTTCACATTTGACAAGATATATTCACGAAATTTGGTACATATTATTTTCTAAGGCAACAATGTAATCTCCGAAGAAATTGTTCAGATAGGTTAACTATAGCATATAGCTGCCATACAAACTGAACGATCGGAATCAAGTTCTTGTATGGACAATTTTCACATTTGATCAGATATATTCACGAAATTTGGTATAGATTATTTTTTAAGGTGACAATGTAATCTCTAAAAAACTTGTTCAGAACGGGTTAGCATATAGCTTCCATACAATCTGGACACATATGTAGTTACTAACAGAAATGCACCTGTGAAGGGTATTTAGCTTCGGTGCAACCGAAGTTAACGTTTTTTCTTGTTTTTTTTTTGTTTTTTTTTTTACTCTTTTAATTTTTCTCTATTTTACAGGTGAATTCGCCGATCTTTCTTTAAATGATTTCATTTTTAAATGCCGTGAACGCCTCGGCGACATTTACCGTTTACCTGGTGTGATGGGACAGCCTGACTCTGTTGTACTCTTGAATGTGGACGATTTTGAAAAAGTCTATCGAACGGAAGGTATTTGGCCAACCCGTCCTGGTACTGACGCGGTGAGATACTATCGGGAAAACCGCAAGGATGGGTTCTTCAAGGAAACTATGGGTCTAAATGATAAGTAAGAGTGTATTCTAACTATTTTTACTCCAGATCTTTTATATTTTGGTTGATATAGATATTTTATTACTTAGACTTACAGTTCATAAGTGCCTTATATTTGGAGACATAGCATTTCCTAGAGAAAGCTGTGAAATCAGCTGTTAGAGTCGTGCAGCAACTGTAGAACCACGCTATGCGAGTATTTTACTTAGACCATATTTAAATATGGTACCACTGTTCCCGACGTCAGAAACTTAATTCGCCACTGAGTATTTATGTATGTATGTATATATTACTAGATAACCACTGAGTACACTTGAACGGGCATGACTGATTTTATCTTAGTACTCTAAACTTCAGTTCGACAAATCTTTCAAACAGTTCTGATTTTTATCAAACGATATTGATTTCCAAAAATAACCACCAGAAGCGTATGTTCGTATGAACTTGAAGATGGTCTGGAAAATCATCTTCAGCGATGAGGCTGAATGGTCGGTTCAAAAAGGTTAAGGAGCTGTGGATTCCAATTTTTCCGCTGACTTAGATTTTCAATGGTAAATTTTAATAATTTCTGCTCGTTATTGGATCGCATATCTTTCCATGATGAAATGACAAATCTTTTTGAAGAGAAATGTCAAAAGAGCAGGGAAAAATGTGGCGTCGTTTGCTGTCCCTACTTTTGTAGCGTCTCTATTGAAAAACCCGTTAGTATTCTCTGTGATCTAGCGAGTGGGCATATTTTTACACATTACATTTTACATATACATACACATATAACATAGATTAGATTATTTTTAAATCATATTATCTTTTATGTGTGAATAACTCTAATTTTATGTATTCTGAACAGCGGTGAAAAATGGGCAAAGTTCCGACATGAAGTAAATCCCGTTTTGATGCAGCCCAAAAATGCTAAACTCTATTTGGAGCCGCTACAAAAAGTGAACTTAGAGTTTGTAGAAAGGTAAGCTTTCAGAATTCTGGATAAAGAAAGGGTTTTTTGGGACATGTGGTTTTCAATGAGGCTATACCTTTTTTGGTATAGCCGGAAAAGCCCGATACGATTGTCGCATTCAAAGAGAGTATTCGGCGAAAATTGGACCTCTCGTGCGGAATTTATTAGAAGCAGCGCCGACGGTCACTAGCCTGTAGTCATTTTTAAAACACAATTGCAAATCATTATCTTTAAATAAAGCGTGGCCTTTACATGTACTTATTTCTTCTTGAAAACCACATGTCTAAAAGAACACTTTTTTTTTAAAAGTAACGTTTATAATAAAACAGTAAGTTTTAGAAAATACTTTGAATTATTACTTTTTTAATTGTGAATTTTTAATTGAATAATTACACTTTGTCAATATCTCAGAATACGTGAAATACGCGATCCACACACACTGGAAGTACCCAACAATTTCTTTGATGACATTAATCATCTCGCTTTTGATTCTGTTGGAGTAGTTGCTTTAGATCATGATTTCGGTTTGATACGTAGGAATCCCGACTTGGAAGAAGCAAAAGTACTTTGTGAGCACATGAGCGCATTTCTAAAGTCCATTTATGACTTGGGCATTAAGCCATCATTTTACAAATACTTTCCCACACCGTCGTACCGGCGTTTCGCTAAATCAATGGATCTAATGTTCGATATAACAAATCACTATGTAAATGAAGCATTGGCGCGTCTAGAAGAAAACCCCTCAAAGGATGGTGAAGAACGCAGTGTTTTGGAAAAACTATTGAAAATCAATCGAAAGACAGCTATAGTAATGGCAATGGATATGCTGATGGCTGGTGTAGATGGGGTAAGCATCATAAATACATAAATAATTTGGAACGAAAATATAATAAAATTATTTGACTATTTTATGTAGACATCCAGTGCGATTACTTCCATACTACTCTGCATCGCCAAGAATCCCGAAAAGCAACAGAAGCTACGTGAAGAGCTACTTGCCGTGCTGCCACACCGTAATGACCAGTTCACTATTGAAAATATGAAGCACCTGCCGTACTTACGTGCCTGCATCAAGGAAGCGCTGCGTTTCTACCCCCTCAGTTTTGGTAATGCACGCGAAATCGGTGCCGACCTTGTACTAAGTGGTTATCAGGTGCCTAAGGGCACCAGTGCTTTGCTTAGCACAAATATGCTAGCCAATGAAGAGCTATTCTATCCACGGCCCCGTGAGTTCATACCGGAGCGTTGGTTGCGAAAGTCGAATACCACGCTAATCGATGGACAGCGCCTAGTTGCTGAGAATGTGAATAAATTCTTCAATTTGCCTTTTGGTTTTGGACCGCGCAGCTGCGTCGGCAGGCGCATTGTGGAAATAGAAATGGAATTAACGCTAGCAAATTTAGTGCGCAATTTCAATATCGAGTACAACCATTCGGTAGAAAAACCGTTCAGTTATCACTTAATTAGTACTCCTGCCATACCGCTGACGTTTAAGTTCGCCGATTTGAAGTAATAATGGAATATTTGCTTTTGAATAAAGATATGTGATGTGATTTTTTATGTGAAATTAATTTTAATTTCTTTCTTTGGGGATGTGCCCATATATGTACATATGTATGTATAATCGAATATTTCATTTTCTAAAATATCGGCCAACAAAATTGTAACAACTTCGAAGAACTTCTGAGGTGCACAATGTGGGCGAAACCAGGGGTAACAATGTAAGGGTTTATGAGGCATGGAGAATTGTCCCTTTTCCTCATAAGTTCCATGCACCCGAATATAAAGGGTGCTCCATTTCCAGATTCTCTTTTTTTTAAGAAAAAATACAGAAACTTCAAATTTAATATCATTCAAAAGACATTCTTTGGCATTTATGTTTTTAAGAATATATCTTTCAAATGTAGGCTGTGACTACGTCTCGGATGGACAATCTGTTGAGTCCATGTTTTCATGACACGTTCGAGCATTTCGACTGACAACTGACGTATAAGATGCGTGATATTTTGGTCTAAATCGAAGACTTTACATACCCCTTAGCAAAAAGTGTAGCGGTGTGTTGTCTCACGATCTTGGTGGCCAATGACCGGCTCGAAACGTGAAATTATCTGCTCACTGAAGTGTTCTCTCAATAAGTCTCATGATTTATGTGTGGGAAGTGTCGCTGTGTTGTTGAACCAAATGTCACCGAGATCGCGAACTTCAATTTCAGATTTCAGGCATCAAATAGTCGGTTATCATGGCGTGATAATGGTCGCCATTGGCGATATATTGACCATAGCACATTATAGAACGTTAATTTTCGATACAAAGTTGAATGATTTGTAAAGTTTGTTCAGGCGTAAGACTTTCCAAGATGAAATGCCAAACTATCCATAAAAAACATGTCAGCTTGACTCGACTCACGCGTGATCTGTCAAAAAAAAAACGGCTATTGAAAAAAGTACATCAACTTGGATCACCTAGTATAATTAAGACAATTGATGGTGAAACTTGAAAACTTGTGGTGATAAGAACTCTCTCATAAATCTGTCTATCCAACATGGATCTATCCAACATGGATCTGATGTTATTCTGTTTAAAAATTTTGTAGGCTGTGGGTGCCACTATTGAAAGCTCATAAAAAAATTGATTTATACGAAATTTGATTTACAATAGCCTCCTTCCATTTGCCAGTAGTGAATGGAAGAAACTATTTCAAAGGTCCTCTGACGCTTGTACATCTTTTGGGTCTGAGGTTGAATCCAGAGTGAGCGGATTTACTTGTTTTCACAAAGGTTCTTTTTTTGGACATATTGGTTATAATGACGCAACCTTGCGATAAGTGAAAACAAAGCGGTCTAAAATAAATGGCAGTTAAAACATAACAAAAATGATTGTCATCCACATAAAAACCAGTAAAATAACAGAAATTATTTAAGATTTGCTTGACAGCAATAGCTTACCTATCTGATATCAAAGCTGCTGAGAGCACCAACCAACCAATCTACTATATTTTCGTGCAGGTCTTAATGTAAGACGAATGTGGAAGTATTTAACTGAAGTGTGGTTCGACGAGTATTGTTATACATTGAGTAGATGGGCTTTTCAATTTAAGGGCAGTTGCATTGTCTTCAACTGTCACTACGCTTTACGTGCGCCTCAGCTTAGCTTGGCATATGGAAGTGTAGTGACTGACATTCCTGACAAATTTCAAATTAATTGTCACCCAATTGCGTTGGCTACAATCCGTTTCTGTCAACTTGTATGTTGGTATGCTCGTATGTAACTAAATCCAATAAATTGTTTATTTTCAACTGTAAACCATTTTGGCACTGTGAGTTTGGCATTTGCCTGTTTTCATGCTTCGCACGCTTTTCATGCTCTGACAGTTTGGACAGTTTCTGGTCTTTCATTTTACAATTTCTTTGTCAAGGTTTGACGTTGGACACATAAAATGTTCATATGGTAATACGTTTTTTTGGATTTATGGAGTGCAAAATTTATTAATACATATATCTATGATCTTAAGGTGAATTAAATATTATTGAATTTTTTCTTTGTAAGATAAATAGAAAAACTTCGGATAAGAAATATGTTAGATCATCGGTTATGTATGTATAAAAGTCCTATAATCAGTATGTGGCGACATCGTGAATACAAAGAAAAAAAATCCTGCAAAAATTAGTCTTGGTCAATATACTATACAATAGAAAGTATATAATAGTCATTTACGTCAATGAAAGTAGGAGCTCTTACTGAAAACCCTTTAAGAAAAGTTCAGAGTTGTCACCGAAATACTCATATTTTCTAATAGTGAAGAGTAATAACTATATACTCTCCAATCATTGATTTGGATCAATCGACATGAAAACATTTTTTTTTTCAGAGACAAACTCTACAGCAAGATGATTTCTCAAAATACTAATAAAAATTAGATTTAAAAGCCAGATTTACGATATAATGGCTTAGCTTTTGAATTTTTGTAATCGAAAGAAATTAATTGTGGTCAATAATTAAATAAAAGAGATAACGCAGTTTCCAATTGAACATATAAAAAATTATTTCACCAGCATAGTCCTAAAATCCACTTAATTCCTAATCCATATTAATATGGACCTGCATATTTATTTCACAATTTCTTGTTCAACAAGCACAGGAAATAGTTTAACAGCGTTAAATCGCACGACCGAGGCGGCCAATTGACTGGGCCATTTCGTGAGATAACACGTTCACCGAACTTGATTTTCAATAAATCATTTTTAGAATACACTGTGTGACTTTTGGTGCCATCTTGTTCAACGTGTGAGAGACTGATTTGGGTCGTTCTCAATTGATGCGCTTGCGGCAGCAAAATTCTCGATACTACGGGCACTTCTCAGTCTCAGTGGCACGGGAATATTTCGCACTGTGCCTGTGGATTCAAATTTTTCCACTACACACTCAATTTTTGACCTGACAGGATGATTGTGACTACCATAAATTAGACGTAGCGCTTTTAAAGTTGAGGCCACTGACTCCTAATGTCGGTAGTAAATTTTAATAGCTTCGAGTCGTTGTTGGATTGTACATCCTTCCATGATGAAATGGCAAAGCTTAATAAAGGGAAATTTTAAAAGAGGGGAAAAATATAGCGGCTTTTGACGTTCCTATCGATCTATTTTTGTAGCGTCTCAATTAATTAACCCGTTATATTCGACTCCAACTTTAGTCCTTTCAGAGCTTTGGTAAGGGAAAGTGCTTAAATTATCTCATTTTAAACCGAAGGAGAAAAAGAAGAAACCATCCATTAAACCAATTCTATAATAAAGTACTTTATATACTCTTTAAATGTAGTTTTCATAAAGTTTTTGCCACCAAACTTCTTGTAAAAGTTTTCGATTTCCTTTATGCGGGTATGTGCCAACATTTTACATTCCAATGAAGTTATTATTTTCAGATGTTCAAAGGGCATCATTCAGAAATAAGCTGATGGACTTTTAAACCCAAAGTTGTAACTATTATTAGTTAAACCAGTACTTAAATATGACCCAATTTCCTTCCTACTGAACACCTTACATATAATACATAAATATGTACATATTGTATATAACAAGTATGTATATATGTACATATTATTATGTGCTATCATTAATTGATTTGTATCCAACGCACCAAAAGAGGTGTGATCAGATGGTTGAAAGAAGAAAATGCGGAAAAAGCCAAGCGTGGTGAAAGTACTTTCCGGCAGTTCGCGTCAATTTGGTTAGCGGCATAAGCAATATTACTCTCTATAACTCACATACACATAAAAATACCACACAGTGCGTGGTCTATATGCGTTTATGGGCTGAACGGTTAACACGCTTGGAAAGTGAAACAGAAAGGGCACTTGTGCAAAGCAAAACGAAAAAACTATCGATTTTCGGTGCTCGCTGCACTTGTTTGAGTATCTGCCCCTTTCTGCTGCAATAATTTGGGTAGCTATCGCTCTTTTCTAGCTCAATTTTAATTACAAGCGAGTAGATAACAAAATTGCGCAGTGAGTTTTGCAATTACCCAAACACAGAAAGCGGCGCAGCAACAGTTAAGCCAAAAGTATTTACAGCTAACATGCTCACGGTCATATCAACTTAATTAGTTGCGAAAATGCCACAAAATTCGCGAATAGAGCAACTGCGTTGCCTCGAGCGCGCACAGCAGAGCTGTTAAGTGTTAAATTGATTACACGCTCGCAATGCGCGGCGGGTACTTTTACGCTTAACTAGCTAATTTGCACTTGTAAAATAAAGCTGCAGCGCCGCTGGCAGAGGCACTCGAACTATTAGCAGCCAGAGCGAAATGGCTAAAACAAACATTAAGAAAAGGCAAAACAGGCTACAACGAGTAAAGATCCAAATTGAAAATAAAACAGCAAACTCCGAAATTCCAAAATTACAAAAAAAAAACCTAATTAAAGCGCCAACAATTGCTATTGCATGGCACACCAAATTGTTCAAAACAGCTGACGACACAAAAGGCGGCGTTGCGTATGTGGCCCCACACGCAATGTACAGTTAGCCGGCAAATAAATATTATACTAATAATTCACTTTAAAGCCAAAAGCGTGGGTTACGCAGCTGCCGCGGCGTAAAACTCTTGCCGGCTCTCGTTAGTCCAGAAAGTGTATGTGCTTGAGAATTGCGTCCGATTCATTATTGTCAATTGTGACTCTGGAAAGCGTTATAAACACATACATATGCACATATGTATATACAGACACTTTAAGTTAGTTGCATTTTTATTTTTACTTTCACATATGCTCACACACAAACATGTATTGAGCACCTATTTTGCCAACAATTGAATTTGGTCATCTAACCCATTTCTCAGCTGCACCAGCTGCCACTCTGCCACTCTCAAGGGCAACGCAGTCGTAAACAACACATGTCCACATAAGTATATTGTGGCAGTTAGACTCGCCTTCGGCGTTTGTTTATTGACATTCGCACTACTGTGCGCAGGCGCGTTGAATTTGCTGTTGGACAAGCGTTGATTGGCACTGGCGTTTGTTGCACGCACCCTGATTTTTATTGTCTGAATTAAAAGCTTTTCCTTTCTTTTGCCATTGCTTTTAGAGTTTTCGATTTTTTATTTGAGCTTTTATATTTATTTATTGCTTACATAGTGTGTTTGTTGTATCGCCGTTGGGGTGTGTAGGCAATTTTGTTTAACAAACGTATGTATGCGCTGCATCACCGCTACACGCATGTGCGCGTGCCACAGCTTCAGCCGGTCTTTATGATTATAAGTATACATACATATAGTATATATTTGTCAGCATATTTTTTATAACGATGCTATTATTATATTGCCAACTAGCATACGTATGTATGAGTGCCTTCATACAAGTATGTGCATATGTTATGCCTCGTTTTCTTGGTCACTCAATGACAAGGTAATTTATATTGCTTGCTGTAATGACTCAACTAACCTTGAAAGGTTTCTCTACAAGGTCAAATAGTTCTTTATAAAACTTTTTATTTGCATATTACATATTAAACTGATATTATAACAAGCTTTTGGGCTCTTGATTTTTGGGAGTAACTTTTATGTGTAAAAATTCCTTTCCGTCTTTCATATCAATTTGTTGAAGATGTAATTACAGATTTTTTTAATCGTATTTTGGAAGTCTAATCCATGCCTTTCAACATGTAACGCTCAGCTGCATTTTATTTGAATATATGTATAAGCTCTTTTACTCTTTCCATCTAAGAATGATGAGGAAAGAGTATTACAATATATTTGCCGAAATGTGGGAAGTACACTCCGCAAGGAAGACATATCTTATGATTTCACTGAGTTTTTAGTAAAAAATAATATCACAATGAATATATAAAACATAATTAGTAGGCGACAAAACTATAAAAAGAATAAAAGACAGCTTTCAAATCTCTAGGAAGGAGATCTAGTCCTTAGAATCAAAGACATTTACATCGGTTTGGAGTACGCCAATACCTTAACTGTTCCACGATTTAGCGCGTGATTGTTGAACATTTCAGACATTTCAGATTTTCGCTCAAAGTCGTTTTATCAAATGAATATTTGGTAAGATTATACAATATAAGGTCTTCTCCTAACTAATTGTATCTCGATTGCTTGTCTAAGTAGAATACGGTTCGCGGTCACCATATAAAGACTACAGACACTTTTGAAGTTGACTTAATGGTCATTTTCTGCTATAGAGGAAATTGTTGCAAATCAGTTTTCAATGAAATTCAAACAACAGTAATTTTATAATAATTTTATGGTAGAATTATGGTTTGTTTCCTATGTAGTGTTCATTTTCACCGAAATTTTGCTCAACTGTCATAGTTTAATATCGTTTTAGATAGATACCGAGAGTTGAAGAGGGATGCGAACCGCACTTGCAGATAAAAAAGGAGAGTGGCCGAAATGAGCGAGTACGGAGAGCATGACAAGCTGACCGCATTCTCTAATCAATGATGATGGATTTTCCGGCCGAGCTATTCAAACACTGTGGCGAAAAACCCACAGCATAAGCAGCACACATCAGCTTCTTTGTAGAATATGGTTGGACGAAAGCATGCCCAAAGATTGGAATTTAAGTGTGCTCTATTTAATCCATAAAAAGGGTACTCCACAATCTGCGCCAACTACCGTGGGATAAGATATAAGGTTCTATCTAGAGTATTGTATGAAAGATTAAAGCCCATAGTCAACAAATTGATTGGACCTTATCAAATTTTGGAAAAGACCGAAAAGAGGATCCACATGCACTATAGACTTTATCTCTTTATATAGCTATGTCTGAATTTTGTATCACCGCAAAACTAATACGGCTATATAAAGTGACGTCGAGCAATAACAAAAACTCGGGGAGGACCTCTCCGAGCCGTTCATATCAAACGACGATTTAGACTTCTTTTCGTGAGTCTTCTTAAATCTACTCCTGGAGAAAAATTCGAGCAGCGGAGCTTAATAAAGAAGGTACAATCTTGGGGTGTGCCGATGTTATTGGCCTCAACAACCGCGCCCTTAGTTCGGCTTACTCCAGACTGGATAAGAAAGCGAAGAAAAAGAGTATGGTTGTGAACAAGGGTAAGACGAAATAACTCCTGTCATCAAGCAATCACGACTTGGCTCACACGTCATTGCTGGCAGTCGTAGTCGAAGGTAGTCGAATCGTAGTTTTCGGCGAAAAAAAATTTTTAGGGTCTTTGCCAACAGGTGCTACTTCGTAATTTGTAGACAATTGAGAATTAAAGTATTTTCTCGACGAAAAAAGACCAAACTCTACAAGTCATTCATCATCCCTGTCCTGCTATATGCTGCAGAGGCATGGACGATGACAAATCTCATGAGTCGGCGTTATGAGTATATGGTACCGGCGAATGTGCATTCGATGGAAGGATAAGCTGCATGAGATATTGACATTGACTAAGTTTAGTTGAATAAAGAGACAGCAGCTGCGTTGGCTAGGTTATGTCGTCCGAAAAGTTGAAACAACTCTAACTTTGAAAATATTCTACGCAATACCGGCCGGGCGAAGCATAGGAAGAGGAAGACCTCCACTTCTTTGGAAAGACCAGGTGAAAAAGGACCTGGCTTTGCTTGGAATTTCCAATTGGGGCCACGTTGCGAAAAGAAGAAACCACTGGTGCTCTGTTAAAACTCGGCTATAATAGCGTAAGCGGTGTCTACGCCAGTAAAGAGCAAGAAGATATGTACTATAACTTCAAATAGATTATATTGCCAAAATTATCATTGAAAAAACAAGAAACTATAGAAATCAATAAACAAATTTTATACGACTTTAAACCAGTTTTCCTTTGCTTTACACTTTCAGATTGAAATCAAGTCAGAGTTGCAAAATCTGCTGAAATCTACAGAATTTCTAGTAATACGCATAAAGTTGTCCAATTTAACTATCTAAACAAAAAAATACTAATACAGTTTAGTCCAAAGTGGCACGCAATTACTTGTCTGCAGTTCCAAACATGCAGTCAGATCTAAAGATTAGAATTAAACATTAAGCTTTCTTAAAATTCGACACTTATGCACAACTTATTACGCCAAAATGCTTCTAGCCGACGCATTCGCTGTGTCTTTCAGGCAAAAATTAACTACACGGTACCGCAATATTCGCAACGCTTACGAGTGCTCATTTGAATAAGCTTTTGGACAGCCCAAACAGCCACTAGCCACCAACAGTCCCTCCTAATAGCATGCGTTACCTAATAACCTAACATTAACTGCACCGCTAACTGTACCGGTATGTATGTTGATATATAAATACTTTTGTGCAAGTGCTACAACAAATCGTGTAAGCTGATATTTAAGCCAACGACTTAATAACAACTGCGAAACTGTTAATTGGACAGTTGAACGATCGTCAAATCGCCAGAAAAGTAGCGAGTAGTGCAAAACACGCTGGAACACCGAAAGGCATACGCATGCGTCAAAGCACCAAAAACTGAAGCACTGACCAAAATCAAAAAAACGAAAACAAAAGTATGAATTAGATATAAAAGTAGTAATTAAAAATAAAAGAACGAAATAAAAAGGAAGAAAAAACGAATTTAAAAACAAAAGAAGGAAATAAAAAAGCAAAATATGCACAAAAAGACGGTTTTGAGTTGAAGCTCATAAAATCTCTGAAAATCGCTACAAATTCAAGCAAGGCGTGGTGGAAATGGAAAAATATTTGATCATAACTGCAGTTGCTACCTCAACGGTAAACGAATTATTGCATTAGGGTGTTTGTGTGTGTGTGCGTACGCACCTCAACAGCCAGATTATTGGGATTTGCGTAATTATTTATCTTTGTAATTGCGGTCGCGGTTGTTGGCTTTGTCTCCACGCTTGTTTTAATAAATTGCACACACCTGTCAATATTTTTCCATTTCTTCTCCTTTCGGTTGTGGCAAATTTCAGACACTGCATATAAATCGCAAAAAGGTGCAATACTTCTTGTCTGGCCGGCTTATGTTGTTGTTTTTGCTACATACATACATATGTAGGTACAAGCTATGCTACATTCCGATTTGTATTAATGATTTGCAATTTGTTATGCATTTTAGGCATTTTCATTATTAATAAAATGCTGCACTTAAAATGTTTACATTCTTAATGTCAGTCTCACAGCAGGGAGAACGTGGTGAGACTAACAATATGTTTATTGCAATTATCTCGCTATTAGGTGGTATTATGTTATGTGTCATTGAGGCCAGCATTTTCACAAAATTATTTCGGATACTTGCAAGTTTGTTTTGTACATTATTAGTGATGATTGAAAAAATAGACTGATGGCGCTATAAGGCAAAACATATGAACACTTCAGGTCAGATGCTATGGTAGACAGATAATTGAAGGCTGAATACTACCCACTGTTTCTATAAAAGATCGCTTTAAAAGTAGAACTGGTTCGTGGTTATAACAGGTGAACCAAAGAGATGTAATTTATCAATAGACACTTTTTGACTGATCGCTGCTCGCAGCAACTCGGACTGACATATGAAACGACTTGACGCATTTTGCGTCGAGATCTTAAATTGAAAGCGTTCAAATACAGCTTGCGCAAGAACTTAAGCCGCTCGACCTTCCAAAGCGACATCGGTTCGCTCTATGGGCTCTTGAAAAGTTTCAACAACATCTGACGCTTTGGAACCAAATTTTGCTCAACGATCCCCACTCAGACTCAATGGGTATGTAAGCAAGCAATATTGCCACATTTCATCAAGAAAAAAACAACAGTTTTGTGTGGTTTGTGAGCCGGTGGATCATCAGTTCATATTTATTCAAAAAGTGATGTCGGTGACAACGTAACCGTCAATGGCGAACGTTATTGTTGCCATATTAACCGACTATTTGATGCCTGAAATTGAAGCTCGTGATCTGGACGACATTTGGTTTCAACAATATGGCACACTTCTCACAGATCGCATCAATCAAGAAGAGAACATTTCTGTTTTGGGCCGATCAATTGGCCGCCATTATCATGTGATATCACACGGTTAGACTTTTTCCTGTGAAAGTAAGTAAAGTCTAAATCTATGAGGACAATTCCGCTTCGATTCAGGCCTTGGAGCAAAACATAACGCGTGTCCTTTTCCAGTTACCAAACGAAATGCCATTCGAGAATTGCGGTCACTTTGTACAAGTATGACAGCTATATGCTATAGTTCTCCGATTTATTTTCGAACAATATTTTCAGAGACCTAAATGTTATAACCCTTTCTCTTGTAGAATGCAATTAGGTTATCCGAAATACTGTTGCTAACCTTATAAATGGAACAGTCGTGCCAGAGACTGTCATTATGTACATAAGCAGGGGCCAGCACGGGACAAAAAATCGTTACCAGTGAACCTCTAGTTGATCCCAAAGAGGTACTACTCTTAAATTGAGTTTAATGAAGAATTTTGTAAGGCAATGAAAAGTAGTGAAAAAGGGTTCTTGTATCTGAAAAAAAAATTTCAGGGGTCAGTGAAGCAAAAATTAAAGGGGTCATGTTTGTGGGTCCGCAAATAAGAGAACTAATAAAAGATAAAACATTTGGGGAATGAAACTGAAATACGAGGCTAGAGTGCCTTGCGTTGTTAAACATTTTCGGGAAAATGTGAATGCTGACAACTACAAAGATCTTGTGACTGAAAATAGTATGCTAAAGTCGTTTCTGGGTGGAAAAATTTTTATCAAAGTTGTAAGTTTATATTGAACTGATATAAGGTTTCACGAATCATTAACAAAACGTTCAACCTGGAAACTCACAAGTGTCAATTAGATGAAGTCTAAAACAATTTGAAAAAAACATCCATAAGCAATTGCAACTAAAAATAAATTAAATGAAACTCTTACTTCCATGTAACATAAATGTTCTCATAAGCATACTTTTCTAGAATGATCACAATGAGACTAATTACAGTCTGCGTCGCTAAGAATAATATTAATTAAATGAATACATAATCCAAAAAGAACGGTGAGAAATAAATATAGAAATACGCATAAAAAAGTTGCCTTCGAATTAATCACTTGAATATGCATATGAATTTTTTTTAATCGGCATCCTAAAACTTTCCAACGATATACTCGTATAACAACCTCAACTACATTGTTCCAAGCATATCTGTACCAATAAATGTATGAGTATCAATAGACATATTTCTAATTATCTCAAAACCACCTGTACGTACATATTTAATTGACACTAAATACTGGAATATTGAAAATATGTAGCAGCATGGACTTGTGTATTAATGTGCCGTTGTAAAACATAAATTGTTGATTAATTTCTGCGAGCACAGGATATTGTGCAAAGTACGACTCGATATATACACATGTTTTATACAGACAGTATATGAATGTTGACTATGATTGCTGTGATAATTACTACGCAAATAAAAACGCCGACTGCGTAAGTGATATATAGTATGCATTTAGAGGTGTAATTTTTTTGCTGACACACTTGAATGCGACACCTCAAGCACCTGAATTCATAAAACACATAAACACACTCGCATAAAAAACATATCAAGGCAAATAAGTGACCGACCGGGACTGGCAGAAAAAAGTAGATTTGTAAAAGTTGAATTTGCAACAAGAAATTGCTGAAATTGAAACGGACTGGAAATGGTGTTGGCAAATTAAAAGCGATTGACGAGTGTGAATGCAAATGCCGTTTCAGGTATGTAAATCCATTATGCTAAAAGCGGAAAGCTTACACTGAAGGTGTCGGCATTTCTAACCTGAGGGCTGACGTGTTGCAGCTTCTGAAAACCACGTCGCTTGAGGAAGTTAGCGGTGTATGCTATGTTCACACGAATCTTACATAATAATCTGCCGACTGTTTGGTATATTCACTCATATATTTTGGCGGATAAGAGTACTGAAATCAGGACGATTGAAAAGACTCGGCTTTAAAAAAGGAATGGCGTTTTTTTCATGTAAGCTATACAATGTTCATAAATGGGGTTATATGCCTTGAACAACAAAAGAAATTTCTTTAAAGAGTCTGAAGGAGAGCTTATTACTAAACATATCATTGTCACAATTATGGGACTTAATTAACCGGACCTAAATTCTACATACCAACTCTACTCGACACCACTTCCCAAAAGCAAACCGTCAGAAGGAAGAATTTTTCGACAGCTATCCGACAATATTTAGTTGCAAGGGAGGACGAAATAGTTTATTTTACCAAATCAAATAAAAATCTTTCAAAGCAACAATAAATATTTCGTCAGAAAGCACGGAATAATCACGACTATATGCAGGAAACGCCATTTAACTGAGTGCCCGCGAACGCATTACGTTGCATGTTGTGTTTTGCAATGCACGTGGAACTTTCCGTTGAACTTATTTGTCAGTTTATGACAGTTAAATTGTCCAAATATGATTAAATAATGCACACAGTCGCTGCCACTAGCCGCAGGCTATTGACGATTAGCTGCAAAACAAGAACATTGAATTGGAATGTTGTCTTTTAGCGGTTAATTTTTGATTTTTGATGGTTGTTGGCAACTGGCACTAAGCCATGTTGTCCACTAATTGTGTAATGTAGCGTAAACATGGACAAATATCAATCAACTAACTGCAACAAAATATAAATTTGTAGACGCCAAATTGTATGTATGTCAATCAACCCGCGAATTTCGTATGGCAGTGTATAAAAGAATTATTTCTATGTAGTTATTTAAAAATGTGGGCATAAGAGATAAGGAAAGTCGTTTGTATAGACAAATCCTAAGATATTAAATTATGAAATTTATCTACATACTGTGTCCGACAAAAGGTTGGATATCATATTTTCTAAATATCTACTAGAAGTAAAATGAGAGTACGTATGGTTGTGTTTAATTACTTAATTGTAAAAAAGTTGTTGAAAAAATTGTTTCTAGGAGCAGTTTAACAAGTAATTTCTTAAAGAAATATTGAGAAGGTCTATATAATGCTAGTACATGCATTAAAGCAAATAGTTAATCAAACAGGAATTTATTATTCTTATTCAAACAAGAGTATTTATAATTGCTTTATTACATCTTGGAATGGATGGAAGTTAGTGGACATAATTGTGAAGACAGGTTAACTGTAAACTAATTTTTAATTAAAGTATTTTAAATTTTAATGTTATGAAACATGAAAATAAGATACTCGTTCATAGTATGGGCAATTTATGAAGGAATGCTTTCAAAATTTTCCACCAATATTACAGCTCCAATACTACTCCAACTAAACGGTGGAGGGGTTAAAGCAGCTGTTAACCCTAATAAAATAAAATTGAAGAAATTCACAAGCAAAACCGAAATTCGCCAGTTTCCCGTTCTCGTTATAAACGGTAAACCACTTTCTCCGTCCCCCACAGCCAAATACTTGGGGTAGAGATTGACACCAAACTGTCCTGAAATGTAAATATAGAAAAAAGTATAAAAAATTCGATATGGCTTACTACACTTGCAAAATAATCGTCAGCAGAAATTGGGGCCTTAAATTTATTATAATCGTGTGGATGCATACGGCTGTCATAAGACCTCTACTTACTTATAAACCACTGGTTTGGTGGCCAGCGCTAAAGAAACATTACAACAAAGAGCAGCATGCAGGTGTTGCTGGTGCAATCAAGTCATGTCCGACTGACGCGCTGTGTGATGTGGTCCTGCATCAATTCCCCATAGACATCTTTATGCACAAAAAAAAAAGAATTTGGTGGTTGGAATCCTAAAGCAACTCAGTGTAAACGTCAATAAATTCGACAACATTCTACCAATGCTGGATTTCAATAGATACTTCCAGGTGATGATACACTCTAGAAGATGAATGGAGAAGGGGCATAATAAAGGAGGATGGTGTCATCTCAGCATATACCGACGGATCTAAAATGGACTGCGGAGTAGGCACAGGAGTATATTCCGATGATCTGGAAATTTCTCTCTCTATCCTTCTATCCAACTCTGCTATCATCTTTCAAGCGGAAGTGCTGGGCACAGAGAAGGCCTGCGAATAACTACGAAAGGTACACAAAGCAATCATATACAATGATAATCAGGCGGGTTTCCTGGCCTTGTCGACGCCATGACTAATTTCAGCATAGTTCTTTACTGCAAGAAGGCTCTGAGTTCACTAGAAGACAAGCTCTACCTAGACTTGATCTGGGTTCACGGCGACAGGAATATTTTCGGCAGCGAAACAACAGACCTGTTGGCGAAGACAGGAGCTTTTCTGAACGAATCCGAGGCAGTAAACAAAAAACACATGAAAAAGTATAACAAAATGCAATATAACTAAACAGATATGTCTAAAATATGACAAGAAAAGAAATAACGACTTATTAAATAGGTCCAGGGAAAGTATATACAGGCCATGTGTAAAAGTTATCGCAAATGAAGAAAGTTCTCTGAGCGTCATTCACTTAGGCGTGGTCAGAAACGATCTTTTTTTTTTTACATATGGCTCAATCAGCTCACGACTTCCAGTTTTAGACCAAGTATCCTCTTTGTAGCCAAAGAACATCCGTTTGAAGGCGAGCTAAAGTGAGAAAGCGAAACATTCCTCCCCAGGGTTGTGAGCTAAACTTGATGGCCACATTAATTTAGTATTAAAGATATTCGGCTGAGGAGTTGAGTTGTCTGGTTAGCCAGGTTTCACATATATTTTTTGTATTTCGGCTAAATCTAAAGTATTGATTTTCTTCCCAAATACTGTTAGATTCATTCAACTACCTGTCGTACGTATACTCTTTTCACGCACTGTATGTAGATTAAGAAATTGTACGATAAACCACATTTAGTCAACCTTAAAAGGAAAATTTTCCAAAAGTAATTGGCTCATTTTGCTTGCCAACACACAGCTAAAGCATAAGTACTAAGTATAGGATGTATGTACGTATGCAGTTAATACAAATGTACATAGTATGGGTGCAAGCGAATCGAAAGAGAACAAAGAAAATTGTTACTCTAGTTTTGAAAGTTTTCAGAGTCCCACGCATAATCAACAATTTTAGAAAGAAAAAAAACAACTATTTATTGTTAATAATTTTGAAAGCACAGCTTGGCGCAGCGAATTTCTTACTTTTCACAATATTTACAAACACAAATTCACATATATTAATGTACGTACACATGTATATGTGTTTGTGGTACCCACTGCTGTTTATATATTTCCAAATAGTATGTTGTGCCACAAATAGCGGCACCACTATGGCCTGACAGCATCTAGCCCGACAAACTGTCTCAACGTCATTCGATTGCATACAAGTGATTAGATTTTTCACAGCCAAACAATAAACTACAAGAAATTGCCAGGCGACACCTCTGCAACTGCAATTGTGGCAAGCTACTGACAGACGAGAAATTATGAGTAAAGCACAATTTTACGACCAAATGACAGACTAATGCCATTCACAACATAATGTAGTTGAAAAAAAGATGAAAGAAAAAACATATTATTGCCACATTGGCACATTGAGACAATATAAATTCCGTTTTATGACCAAACACCGTCTGCGCATAACAATAACAGCCGGCATAGTTTCGCGTTGAATTGTTCTACAAACAACTCAATTACAATCAAAATTCTATGGATTTTCAAATGCATACTTGCATATGATTTTTGTTTTTACATAGAACTCGCGTTGATTTGCAGCCGCGGGCGACCAATCAACTTTTCTCGCTGTGGCTGTTCGTGCCTTTCGTTGGTTTAAGTGGCGCGTGGTTGAGCTCTCAGTTGATTTAATTTGAGTCGTTGGCGCAATCATATCGATATAAAATTCTTAACGTTGTAATTCATATTTCGCACTTCGCTCATTGTAGCTGGAATTGCTTAATTACGCATGTTCGATTGCAGCGTTTGGCGTGCTGTAAGAGAGTGTGTTCGAACAAGATTTGGTATCTACAAGTCTTTCGGTTGTCAATTCAATAAAGCGCCACATTAAATCTGATCTACGTTGTTGATTGCTCTGCTGAGTGAGTTCTGAGTATTACTTATGTTCTTTAAATGCACTTTTCAGCCGACATGTCTTTATGCCACTTTTTTATACAGCTGTCCACTGCTTTATTACCGTTTTGCATTTGCATATTTGCGTTCGTTCGAAACCTTCGCATTGAGTAGGCAGCAAATCAAAAGAATTTGGAAACAAACGCGTGCCACAGCCAACCACTCAAGGACAAATTGAAAGCTGCACAGTGGTAGAAGCTTTTCAAATATTGTATCAAAATGCTAGCTACTAAAATTATTTCTAGAACATTTAATTTTTTCCCTCACCGAGATCTGTTTCCTGACAAAGCAAATTACAGAAGAGAATTTAATTCATACGGCTAAGGCTTATATAGAAAGCTGTTTGAGGTAAAAAAAATGATCTGCTTAGCAATTCTGAACAATATACCGTGAGTCCACTTGTTGTTGTTATGGTGGTAGAATTATGCCTAATCGACAATCCTTGGTCAAAAAAAAATCCGAGGCCGTTTCGGTTACGTAGACCCGACCACCGTGGGAACGGCCATAAGTACAATCCGTAGTAACGGTAAAGTTTAGTATTCACTTTAAAACGACACTTTCCTGGAAGTCAATATCTGGATTTCAATTCGCTGGCTTTAAAATATTTCTAGTTTTCAGTCAGAAGCCGAAAAAGCATTTAATTCGATTCATATGAATTCCAGCATGCCGGATGATCTAAATCATGAGGACGTCAAACCGAACTTTGGCGGCTCCTTCTCTTCTAACATACCGACGAGGAAGCTATGGGTGGAAAGGATCCTTTGGAGGAGAAGGGCAGTGAGTTTCTTTTTGGATGGGTCATAGCTGGGTGGAAGGTTGGTAGAGAGGTTTATTGTTCGGAACTCTCTTTCAACTTCTGTTTTAGACTTCCTGACTATTCTCCTTTAGAGAAGTGACCATTCACTCAGTTAGCAGAGTGGCGATACTAGCTTTGAACTCATTTCCAGTGCATTCAGGGTTTGTCTAAGAGTGCCTAACCTCGCTATCAATAGCATGGAGTGTATTTGTGATAAGAGTTATAGGAAAGGCGCCCTAGAACCGCTATTGGTAGAATGGGAGCGGGTCGGTGCTGCCCTATTCTCTTGTGTTCTACTACTGGGTAGATGGGCTTCGCAAAAGCTTGCGCCAGCGCTAGATCAACATCGGTACTTGCATAGTCGTAAAAGTCTTTTGGCCTTATATTGATCGCAGGAGATCTAGCGATCTATTTGGCCTCAGTAAGGCTGGCCTGCCTCTAGTTGTGGGGCTTTTAACGGGCCATTGTCCTATTGGTGTCCATGCTGTAAGCTTGGGAATCTTACCAGTTTGGGAGATCAAAACTTAAACACTTGGAAGCGCATACCTACAGGCATCCCGCCTAACTGGCGGCAGTTGAAATGAAACCCCTTTTGCAAATTTGTATTGGCCACTAAGTGTCTTACCAATTTGTAGGTCCGAGTACAGGAGTTCTTATTTTCCATAGCTTCACAAAGGACTACATATATCAGTCCATCATCCAACCATGGCTGATCATCAGTCAGCCATGTAACCAAAGCAAACCTTACCATATGAATTCCATAAATCGTTTTTTGAGAATTTTACACTACTTTTCTCATAGTTCCACACTTTAATAGAAGTCAAGATTAATTGTCTGTAAGTTTGTGAAAAGACTGCACACAGTCGCTTCAGAATCCGTTGAAGTCCACACAGTTTATAAGCTTACTTCCTAAAATACTAAGAGATTTCCCAAAACCCAATCTCTCATATTTAGATCTCTAACCGCAATTTTCTACTCCGGACGCATTAGGAATTCGTCAAGTACACAAGACTTAAGATTCTTTTCGATTCTGAAGTAATTGGCAAGGATCGACAACATCCGGTGAATTACGTGGGTAATTGTAGATCAGGTGTTCAAATTGGCTCCATATACTAGGGAAATGACCGATGTTTTCAATCATTAGAAAATATATATCCGGAGATCTCAGAATGACATAAAATACGTCGACTCAAAACTATATTTCTACTGAACCAACAGCAAAGCAAAGCCTGCTATCCCGCAAGTTTTAAGAGAGTAGCTCGCCGGACGTCGCCAGCGCAACTCAACTTCCTTGCTGTGCTAATTTTACATTTTGACCTTAAAATGCTTTGCTTGTTGTCAAAGATGTTTTTCAGTTCCAAACGGACTCACTAGATGTTGTTGGACTATCAAGACTGCAAAAGCTTTATATTAAAGTTTAAGTCAGGTCGAACCTTTAAACACGTTTGCAGTGGTCGTCATCAGCCGAGGCTGTTTTAATCTTTTCATTGGTGGTGGCTTTGACGTGGGGAATTCCAAAATCAGCGCCAACCCACGGGAGGGATGATTCGCCGTCTCATTGTAGCTCACCTTCAAACAGATTTTTTCCGGCTACCCAGAGGATACTTGGTCTAAGATCGGAAGTCGTGAGCTGCTGGAGCCATATGTAAAATAATTGTTTCTGGCCACTCCCAAGTGATTGGCGCTCAGAGAACTTTCCTTACTTGCGTAAAGCTTCTACACAAAGAACCAAAAAAGAGAACCCTTAAAATAAATCTTCGCTCTTCCCTATATAAAACAGCGGACTGCTGTTTTTTTCCATATGCAAATTTATTATTTTTGACTTGACCTTTATAAATGAAAAACAAAAACAATGAAGCCTTAAAATACAAAAACATTCACCAGAACTGTAAGCAATGTTGACAATTCTTTCGGTTAGAACATTGGCACCGCATGCCACTGTTTAGAACAAGCATATAAGAAATATGCAAATCCACTCTATTATATAATACAATCCAGTCATTTGCATTTTTTCAAATATTGCAGTTCATGTTGCTACCAATTCGACGGCTGCGCTACTGCGCATGCGCGACACCCAACTGAAATGTTGTCGCTCTTGTGCTGTTTCTTATTAATGTTTATCAATTTAAAGTAGAGCACACTAAACTGCTCGCTGCTTACTGCTACAATGCCACAACTTGAAATAAACATTTGTGAATTTCCAAAACCATGTTTTTGCATAAGCCACAAACACCAAAAATACAGTTTTGTACGGCATTAAACTTAGGTGGTGTTGATTTTCAAGTAAATGTCGATTTTCATCAAATTCCTCAGCGCGTTGAGCCGATCGGTACTAAACGGCAAGTAGTGCCGATAAATAGTCAAATCCTAAATAAAAAACAAGAAACTAAATCCAATGAAACTCTGTTCTAATAATGCTGCAGAACTTAAGAAAATATATGCGTGAGTGTGTTTTATGCATTAAAGTGGAAACCAGCCCAATA
>JAPZAG010000430.1:0-25663 GCA_027475135.1 Bactrocera correcta | reverse complement strand
TGCAAGGCTTTGAATGGCCTCTACGTCAGCATAACGCTTTCTTTTCGTGGGCAAATGCATTTCTCCGAAAAAGAAGAAGTCGCACGGTGCAATACTCATATCAGTTGAATACGGGGAGTGTTTAATGATTAAAAGGTGATTTTTGGTCAAATAATCGGTCACAAGCGTTGATCGATGAGACGGCGCATTATCGTGCAGCAAACGATTCGAAGCTCATTTTCGCACCGATAACAGAAACATACTGACACTTAGAACGCAATCAATGAAATATCATGAAATTCTCACTAGACAATCGATAAAGATAGCAGATACTAACGCGGCGGTCGACATATAGATGGCGCCACCAAGGAGCGCTGGATTCAAAAAGTCTGGTTTACTTTGGAACGCACCTTGTATTGTTCGAGTAGTTCCAGAGGTCGGCATGTGTCACAACTATTGTTCCATAGAGGCAGGCGTGTGTTGCAGAATCGTTGAGAATGTTGGTAAATGCTTACGGTGATTCAAAACCGCATGCCTACAAGTGGTATAAAACCTTCAAAGACTGTCGAGAGATCGTTGAAGACATGCCTCGTTCTGGACGACCTTCGACCTCTTCAACTGATGAAAATATTAAAAAAGTAAAGAATATGGCGCTAGAAAATCGTCAGTAGTATTCGAATGCTTTTGGTGGATATTTTGGGTATGAAACGCATTCTTTCTCGACTCGTCCCGATAAAGCTGAAGTTTTTCCAAAAGAGTACTGTAAACAGGCCTCCTTGATATGTGTTTGATCGTGCAAATTCCACATTCTTGGAGAGCAATATAACTGCCGATGAGACGTGGGTTTATGAGTTTGACATACAAACAAGTCAACAGTCATCGGAGTGCAGGGAATTAAAACGAGCCGAAACCAAAACAACCCTGTGATTCTTTCTTGTTCCCCAAACTGAAATTGAGTTTTCAATCAGTCGAAGAGATAAAATAAAATTCGCTGAAGGAGCTGAGGGCCATCCCAAAAAGTGATCATGAAAAGTATTTCGATGACTGGAAAAATCGTTAGGATAAGTGTATTACATCTGGTGGGAATTACTTTTAAGGTGACAATATAAATATTGATGAATAATTAAATATTTTGCGTTTAAATTACAGTTTCCTGGTACCTTTTTGTCACAACATCTATGTGTATTTTATAACCCTATATACTACATATATTTACCCGAATTATATTAAATATTTCTAAAACTTTAATTATGTTCACGTCAGTTGTGTTGTTTTACCTGGATATTCGTTGATTTTGCATCCAATTGCAAGAGTTTTGCCATCCGGTGAAAATGCCAAAGACTTTATACTTTTTACATTGAACAACATAGTAACATCATCCGTACGTTTCCAAATTATCAAGTCTTGTCCGAAAGAAGCTACAATCTGTCCATTCACCGACCAATCCACCATATTTGGATCTAACAAGTAATTAAGTATTTAGAAAATATTGCAGAATATATATATTTCTTAAGACAATATAAACATCTATGAAGTAAAAAATCTTAAACTATTAGTCAGGATTACCGAACATCGAATCAAAGCCGGGAGAGTCGTGTGTGGTTTCAGCAAATGCTAGAGGCTTTGAACGCGGAATGCACCGCCAATCGTATTCATCACCATGTACATCAAGTCGTCGAAGTACATTGGAGTGACTTTCCAAACCTTTTACTACTTGATCACTAAGTTGTAGAATTCTGTCTTCTTTCAACTCGAATGTCTTATTGATTGCAATCTTCAGGCTATTTTGCCTCCAGTAATTAGCTGAAAAATGCTGAATAAGATTTTTTTGTTTAAAAAATAATAATTTTTGTTCAATGTCAATACATACCACTATCAGAACATCTTTTTCCATATTCTTGGTTGCAAATTTAAGATTTTGGTTTAAGCGCTGAGGATAATATCGACGAGGTATAAATCGATCTCCATAAGATAGGGCAATAATATCGGGAAACGGGGTTCTGCCCTTAAATCAAAAGAAGAAAACATTTTAAATTCTGATACGCCGAATAATATATACCCTTCAAAGGTGCATTTCTTATAGCAACTATACTTTAGTAAAACTAAATTTTAATTCTAACAGAAAACGTTTTGTAGTTCTTTCTAGCCTTGTTGCTCGATTGAAACAACTTTTATTTCGAATTAAGGTTAATTAATAAAGAAAACACATATTTTAAAAAGATCCTTTTCTTGAATATGACAAACCTGTACTTTAAAGGATTATTTTTTATATTAATTCGATATTTTCCTTGTTTACCTGCACAACCTCATTTTCCCATTGGCTGTCACGCTTTTTGATGGAAGCGTCCGCCTTCCCAGATTTCAGATTAGCGATCATCTCAGCTTTAAAAACAATTTCGAGTTGTACTATCTACATTCATACCGATCAAATTAGCATTGATTTCGCGTTCTAAAATATTTTATCAACAGTTCACATAACAAAAGAGAACAAAGAAAATGTCATTTTTACTAAGTCCAAGCGCCGTTATTAGACAGCAACAGAGTTTCCTATTCCATATATTTTCTTTAATATTGTAAATGCAGCTGTGCATAAAATAATCACTGTTATTTTATAAAAAATATTTACATTAAAATAAGTACAATAAAGTAAAATTAAAACAAAAAAATATATATATATATATTTATATATATATAAATAATAATATTAAGACTAATTTCGTTGGAAACGCAATAATTTCACCTTAATAAATGCGCAGTGTGTACAAACAGGTGTGTACAAACCATATGCTAAATAACATATTTACATATGTATGTATGTATGTATATTATATAGAGTATGTTCAAAAGGTTTGTACATGTGTAAATATGCGCTGTTACTACCTCCATTACACAATAGGTTAAATGTTTAAAAGTCAAAATTATTTGCAATGAGAGTTCGAACAGAAAAGAAAATAATCAAGGAAAATTTATATAAAACTGTAAACTATTGCATTACAAAGAATGTACACTGAAATAAGTTTCTGTGATATTCTACTATTGTATTATATTTTTATAAGTTTAACTCTTCGGGTAAACGTAAAGGGGGTATTCTAGTCTAGAAATTTATAAAAATTATTTTCAAATTATTTTCGGAGATATAGGCATTTTTCTGTCCCGCCATCCAAACTGGTACGGCCGGAACGCGAAACTTTAAACGCGTTTTTCTCAAAACTGACTTTATCGGAACGATGCTCGGGTTCTACTGGACCGATTTACTTGAAATTTTTATAGAGTCTTTTTTATAGTCTTCTTTGTATGGTTGGAACTAGCCCCATCAAAAAATGCTTATTTTTATTATTTTTAAAAATTCGAAATAGTCAGAAAAAGTGATAAAAAAATTTTTTTTTCAGGCAGTCGCCATTTTGTAAAAAAAGGGTTTCCCACTTTTCCGTAGTTCCGACCATTGCGACATTATTCTAGATTAATAATATTTTTTTCTTTTTGGTTTCAGATAACTAGGAGGGTTGAAATCATGGGCATGGTCACGTGGAAATTTTAGAGACCCCCCACTTCGTCAGCTCATAATTTTTGAAATTTTTTACTTTTTAATTTTTTTCTGTACTCTTCAAAAATTAATAAATAGCGAGTAAAAAATAGATAGTAAAAATATTAATTGCCTTTTTTTTACGGCACTTTAAAAATTACCTGAAATTCATGCTTCTAGACTAGAATACCCCCTTAATACAAACAACAAAAAACATTAGCTTCGACTGAACTAAAGTTATAGTACTTATTAGTAGGTTAAAAAAATTTTTTTATTGAAACGTAATAAATGATGGTTTTAGATTTCATTGAAATTGCATGTTTCGATGCTGTTTCGCGAATGACTTCCCGAACCATTTTTAAATGAAGATCTCGATGTAGATCTGAATTGCGTATGTACCACGGCGGGCATTTAACATTTTTCGCAGGGCTTTGTTTTGGAATCTTTGAACTGCTTCGATGTATAAGGTGGCGGCCCATAGTTAAGTTCCATATGTCCAAATAGGTTTCAAAGTTTGATTGTAGACTAGGAGTTTATTTGATGTTGTTAAAGGTGATTTCTTGCCGATCAACCAGTTTATTTTGTGGTATTTTAGTTTTAGTTCTGAAACTTTTTTTTGTATATGCTCCTTCCAATTCAACTTTGCATCCAACGTTATACCAAGATATATCACCGAGGTAGAATACGGAATTACTTCATTTCCAATAAGTAAGGGGATGTGCGTAGCACTTTTGTTAGTGAAGTTTATATGGATAGACTTCAACTCGTTTAAAGTAATGTTCCATTTTTGTGTTCATTCTACAATTTGATTTAGTGAAGATTGCATTCTGTGCCACGACTCAACTTCATTTTTGCCACTCGTAATGATGCAGGTATCATCTGCAAATGTGGCGATTGCGCAGTTTGGCGGCGTAGGCATGTCTCTAGTAAGTAAAATGTATAAGAGTGGACCCAGAACACTTGCTTGGGGTACACCTGTTTTTATCGGCTACAAAGTAGTATATGATTGTCCCTGCTTGATTCTGAAGTATCGGTTGCTCAGGGAAGAGTCAACTAGATCGGTTAGATACTGTAGAAAGTGAAGTGTTAATTAAGAAGTAAGCCATGGTGCCATACTCTATCGAACGCATGCGATACGTCAAGGAAAACAGCTGTGCAATTGTGTTTTTTTCCATCGCATCTTCAATTATGCTCGTTATTCGATGAACTTGATCGATTGTGGAATGTTGAGCTCCAAATCCAAATTGATGAATGGGTATAAGTTCCTTTTCTTCAATTATGTTCTGAAGCCTTCTGATGATTACAGCTTCAAGACAAGCTTTGGACAAAATAGGCAACAGTGGAATTGGACGAAATGACGAGGCTTCATGTGCGTTTTTGCCAGGGTTTTGTACCATAATGATTTCAGATACTTTCCATGACAGTGGTAAGTATCTGAGATTTAAGCAAGTGCTTATTATCGTCGTAAGCTTTGCTAATGCTTTTCGCGTTAGATTTTTTAGTACATCAGTAGTCACCAAGTCGAAGCCGGGAGCCTTTTTTGGTTTAAATCTACTTTTAATAAAATTTTCTACTTCTTTATTTGTTGTTGGTTGGATTTCACCCACGTATTGCGATTCTTCCAGCTTTGGTAGAGTATCATTGACCGCAAAAGGACTAAATGTTTTAGTTAGTTTCTCTGATAAAACTTTCACTTTTTCTTAATCGCTTCTAGCCCAGGATCCCCTTAGTTTTCTGATGGGTGCATTCGACAATATTGGTTTCCTAGCGTTTTTACAGCTTCCAAAAGGAATAATCCGTATGTTTGTTTGGCGTTAATTTCTCAATATAATTAGAAATATTTTGATTCTTAAGTAACTTTATTTTGGTGCTGAGAATCTTAGTTAAATTGTTTAGTTCTGTTTTATATTGAGGAAAACACGTGATTTGCCATTTTTTACGTAGTTTTCTCTTTTTCTTTATGAGTTAATTTAGTGTAAAAGTTTCTTTGTTTAGGAACAGCAGTACTTTCCCAAGCCGATTCTTGAATAGTTTTCGTAAATGCATGAACTTCATCTTCTAATATATCTTTAGTAGTTATATTTAGTTTAGAATCAATATTTTTGTGGAGCATAACTTTGAAATACTCCCAGTCCGTATGTCTATTAGAGAGATGAGGTGGTATGTCGATTTCTTGAAGATGACCATTTATGATTAGATATACTGGCGAGTGGTCCGCATTTAAGTCCAATCCATTTTCTATCGTAATGAATTTCGTAGATATTTGTCGAGTGATGAAAAAGTCGATCAGGTCAGGTAGTTTTCTTGTGTCGGAAGGCCAGTAAGTCGGCTTGCCAGTAGAGATAACGGCATCCAGTAACCAAAGCAGCTTTAAATAGCTCTCTTCCCTTCGGTATAGTAACTCTTGAGCCCCATTGGCAGTGTTTTGCGTTAAAGTCACCACCCATGATGAATTTTTTATGGTGTTTTAGTATAACACCGATATGGTCGTGTTTTGGAATTCTGGGACACTTATATTAATTTCTTCGTAGTGGGAAAGATTATCTCTGATAATTATGGCACTCCCCCCTCTCGCATTGTTATTTGGGTGGTTCAAGTTTAACTCTTCGGGTAAATGTTAATACAAACAACAAAAAACATTAGCTTCGACTGAACTAAAGTTATAGCACTTATTAGTAGGTTAAAATTTTCTTTAAAGAACTTGCTTTTGCTGGAGCAGTTTGTATGGTAGCTATATGCTATATTGGTTCGTTCTGAACAATTTCAGATATTGTCTTGTTACTTTAGCATACATATTTATATGTATGTATATATAGAGAGCTGTCAGGCGACATGTTAAAATAAAATCCTTAATTTTGTTAATAATATATAATTGTTTCTTGTTGTTTTGTTCACGAGAGTTTGACAATTCAAATTAACTGTTCATATAAAGTTACCAGGATTCTGGAATAGGGTTTCATACTTTTCCATATTTTGTTATATTTTGCATTTCGTCGATAGACCGAAACATGGCGCGTTTCAAGATATGGACCTACTAAAAAGGTAATCAAATTAGGTGGCAAAACCTCTTCCTTGCAAGCGATTCTCTATATAAAATTTAAGGGGGTATTCTACTCTGGAATTTTGAAAAATTCGATTTTTTTCATATATTTAAAGTTTAGACCCTTAAGAACATATCCTCCAAAGGATTTTTAAAAATTAAAATTATTTTAAGAGCTACAGTTACTTTATTGACTCAGTACCGAGCCCGGTAGGTAGGTAGACTCACTTTTTTAAACGCGTTTTTCTCGAAACTACTTTTTTCCACATGGTTCCGGCACTATCTCAAGTTCTATACAACCAATTTACTTGAAATTTGAATCTTTGTGTGAACCTTCCTTATATAATCCATTATCGTTCCTACCAGCATTGTGTCAAAATTTTTGTTTTAAATATTTTAAAAAAATTCAGTAATTTCAAAAACAAAAAAGCGTAAAAATGATTTTTATTTTCAGGCAGTCGCCATTTTTCAAAAAAAAAAAATTTTTTCGTATTCCCTGATTTAGGGACTATAACAGCATCCTTACTGATTAAGAATTTGTTTTGATTTTTTATTTTCAGGCCACCAGGAGAGTCAGGATCAATGTCACCAGGATTCGCCATTATTCTACACCTTTTTTTGTAAATTTTTTTTTCTGTATTCCGAAGATATCAATAAAAACACCATAAAAAAATGCATAGTAAAAATATTTTTGTTTTTTTTTTAATAAAATTCAAAAAGCTGCCCAAAATTTGATTTCTAGAGTACAATACCCCCTTAAGTTTTGCAAAATACTACGTGGCTTGCACGGGAAAGTGCTGATGGTGGGCGACACACATCTGGTACTCATTCGTATTTACGGATTTAGTACTGTTACCACATGTCTCTCAAAGTTGTAAGGGTGTTCAGGAATATGTGTACTAAGTTTGACAATAATATCATAATTTATCTAATTAGTTACATGGACTGACGGACGATAATCGAAAGTTTGAAATTCTTATATTAGGTTTCAGGGGTAACAATACCCGTGCGTGCTCTTTGTTCTTCCGAAGAAGATCGCATAATATCTCTAAATTTATCTAATTAGGAATGTAATATGTGCATCCGATGTTGGAGACATTTGAAATCATGTCAGTAATCAGCTTGTCATTATTGTCAACCCTATGTTTCCCAGCAAACTACTGCCGTAAGCCTATTTAAGGCTTTTTTTCTCGTTGCTAAGTAATTTCGGGCAAATATCACAACCCGTAATTTTTTTATATGAGGGCCTACAAAAACATCTCTTTTTTTATCGCCTCTGAAAGCTTTGGACAAAATTTCTTTAAATATTTGGGAGTTCCTTCAAAATTCACGGGTCTATAAACTTCATTGCTTAAATTAGGTAAAACACAGGTTTAATACATTATTTTTTATGACCTGAGTAACAACAACCACAATATCAAAATAAAAGTTAGTGATATTAAAAAACAAACGCTTAACAGTTTGAATCAAGCGTTGGGTCCAACGTGGTACGAGAGTATAAAACACAGAAATAAATTCTATAGTACATACATATATCCTGTGTTTCATGTTAATTGTTAACAGGTTTACTAAGTAAAGCAATTCAACATTATTAAGACACTGCCAGCACCAAATCAGAAATTGTTGTCTAATACTCCGATCCCCATCCTCTAACTTTCATTGACTTTAACTAAAATATTGGTTATTCTTTCAATACGCTGGAAAAAGTGTTATAGTTTTTAATGAATGGTTGTTTGTAATGCTTAGTTCTAAAATGTTAGAGATAACCAGTAGTTCGGCCATTGGAGATGAGCTAGTAGAGTGCTAGTTCCCAGCCCGTTTATTGGCAACATTATTTAACGAAAGATTTTTGCATTGCAATACCCATTGCTTGGGTACGTACTAAAGCATTCTTTCCTTAACAATTTTATAGGTGTGTTTAGGATCATTGTACTGTTGAAACACCCAAGAGTCATCCAAACTCCGTTTTTCGACCAAGGAATTCTTAATATTCTTCAAAATAATCAGGTAGTCTATCTTCTTCTTAATGCTTTCTATGAAAGTCAAATTACCAACTACACCTGCAGCCATGCATCTCCACAACATCACCGAGCTGCCACCGTGTACCACGGATGATATTACGTTCTTTTCGGCATGTGCTTGATTTCTTGTCACTAAAAATTTTCGTTGGTTTTTCATTTCAAATACCTCAAATTTGCTTTGGTCGTTAAAAGGCACATTATTCCAAAAATAATAATACTTCTTATAAAAATGATCTAAGCACCATATTAAGATATAAAACTAGAATTTGGTACAGGCGATCGCAGAAGTGAAGAGCATCTGAGGTGAAAATTTTTAAAAAATGGTCATGGCCCTGCTCTCTTATAGGTTTAATGTACATACATATGTCGTAAGGCTATAAAGCTATGAAAACTAAATTCAATCTTTGCGCTCCTCTATCAACTTAGTGAAAATAGGCGACTGATATCCTCGCCCACTCCACATACTCGTATAATGGCTTTGTTAAGGGGTTAAGGGGTAGTCAGAGGTACGAAAAAATTACAGTTTTCAGTATTTTTTTTTTTGCTACTAAATCATGTTATTTTTCAAAAGTAGTAATGCAGAATCATTATAGGATGTGTTGACTTGAAGTCATAAAAATGAAAAAAAATAAATTAATTTTCAAAGTTATAGCTGTTTGTGTTGACCCTGTTTCAAAAAAAGGTACTTGCGGTAACAAGCATAAGTCCTTGGAGATTCATCTAAAACAATCGGACAAAAAAAATTGTTTTATAAATGGATAATCCCGGGCCTGATCGAAGGATTTTATTTTGTTTTCAAAATTAACAAAATGGCGGCCTTAGGAATTTTTTTTTCTAAATTTTTGCGAAAAAATCAACAGCTAATTGGTCTTAAAAAATCGAAATTTTCGAAAAAATAAAACGGTTTTCGAGTTACAGTTGTCACCGATTCAAAAAACATACAAACATAGCGCTTTGAAGTGTCCGAGCTCTCTTTCTTATTTCTCGAATAACTCAAAAACTAATTATCGGATCAAATTTTCAGGGAATATTTTTAAGATATTACACTTAACGAAAATGCAAAAAAAAACCTATTTTTTGAAAATTCTAACTACCTCTAACCCCTTAAAAAAACTAAAAGGGCGATAAATAAATAAAGGTAAAAGCTGCCTTTTTAAAGCCGATGTCAAAATTGAACAATAGGCGTGGCACAAGACACCATTAGCTGAAATCACATATGTACATTGTATAAACCTACAAGTAACCAATCCTTCATTTTTCACTAACACATACGCAAAAATCTACTACAAATTAGGCACTTGGTACTGGTTGCCCCTAAGTATTCTACTATAAATTAGGCACTTGGTTCGGGTTGCCCGCAAATATTCTGCTACTAATTAGTCACTTGGTACGGGTTGCCCCCAAATATTCTATTACTATATACAATGCATATGTATCACCGTTACTTCGGTAGATGACTTTATGCTAATATTGTTCCTATTTTGGTTTAGTTGGTGTCTTCTTTTCCATATCGGTTAGTACGCTTCCTTAAAACGATTTCCATAATATTCACTGAATTGCTAAAATCTACAATTTGATAATACTGATGTTATACATATATTTATGTACATTGGCCGAAAAAAGGTTTGAAAAATCTTAAATTGTGATCAGAAATTCTTCAATGATCAAAGAGGTTTTCAAAGAAACCAGAGACGATTCAATGAACTGGTTAGATTTTATTTATGCAATGAACTGATAACCAGTAATACAGTTTATTTTTTGAAATTTTATTTCCTGTATTAAATATTAGTGTGTGTACAATGTGTGCGTATTCGTTCGTACGCGTGATTGCTTCATTATTAGGGCAACACAATTTTGTGTGTCAAGCTTCATAGCGAAAAAAGAAATAACTGGCGCGCTGTTGTTATCTCGGCTATAACCGCGTAAGCGGTGTCTACGCCAGTAAAGAAGAATAATCAAATTCCACGACCTAAATTAGACTAATTTATTAAAATTTATTCAACTTTGAATATGGATATATGTTTAACACATCAAATTATTTCCTGTCAAATTTCTTAACTTCATATAACCTCACAAAAAAAGCCCTAACAGTGCTCGCACGATCCCGGAGGCAATGCCACGATCCCAAGACCACGCCGCAGGATGTGCGATAATGCGCTCACATAAAGTTTTCTTCCTTTTCGGACCAAAGGTTGTCCACATCAACATCCTTTAATTCAGCCACGAAAATCCATTATGGTTCTATAGCGTTCCCTATAGACTGTGGCGTTATGACCGGCTTCATTTTTGAAGAAATATGGACCAATGATTCCTGCTGCCAAAAGAGCTCAGGATACACTGACTTTTTAAGCGACAGGTTTGTGGATTATAATCACTAAATGGCGACAATTTTGTTTACCTATTGACGTACCCTTTCAACCAAAAGGGGGTTTTATCGCTAAACAATTTTTTGTTGTAAAAATCAGAATTCGTGGCCTTGGTATTATAGCTAGCTGCGCTTTGTTATAATTAGTGTGACATTAGGATAATGTTTTTGAACTAAATTTCAATTTTCGCTTAGATAAGGACCAACCTAATATATCCGCATGTTATAGAAAGAAGTAGGTGAAATTTATGTTAATGCCGAAATAAACCGGGTACATGAAACGCAACAACAACAATGCATTTTAAAAAGCAAACCCTATATTAGCAAACCATTCTACGTGGTTATGCGGCCAATTTCGAACTAATTGGGGGTGTAATAGCGCAATTTAATGGATACAACATTTCAAACTTTAAAGAATCGTCGGCCGCATTCCGCACCCTCATCTGGTCACACATTTCGCACATTCTCAAGTCACTCATTTGTCATTAGGCTAGTTTAACGTTTGGCACTCGGTGCGCCCATAAAAATTGTAGACTGGGACAAATGTAAAATAAATAAATACTCACAAGCCTAATTGTGCGTTGTTCTTAATATTTGTCCATGTGTATCATATACTATATAGCTTCATACATACATATATCCACAAGCCAATAAAGTCGACAGGTTAGCGCAGCAAAGACGAACGAACACCCGACTCAATCAGCAAATTGTTTAAACACTCTATTTGTAACAAAGGATTCAAGAGATTACAATGTAACACACATACACACATTTGTGGGTCTGACTGAGTTGAGAGGTTGGGTTTACCAACATTTGAAGGTACACAGGCTTTTGTGAAGTGGTGTCGTGAATTTTGACAGATGGTAATTTTTTCAATTTGTGTTTATGATCCGACAATTTGCGTTTTCTGCAGCTCAAAATCGTTACCTCATCCGAAGTGGGGTAATTTAAATGAGTAAAAAATGTAGCGAAAACGATTAAAGGGTTTGTCAACATGAATTTGCAGTTATGGCAACGATAATAAGTTGTAAATTTAAATTGACGTTTGATGTTGTCAAACGAACGTCTGTCAAAATATTGTTACATAAGTCGCTAAAACCTTCGAAGGTACATAGCTATTTGATACGAAGGAATACATACATACGTACGAGTATGTATAAATCTAAGTGAGAAGTAAGCTTTGAGCCCCTGTCGTTTTTGTATTCTAATATGTACTTGAGAGGGGGATTAAGGTTAATTCTTGTAAAACAAAGCTCACTTTTATGATTGTTTTTCTCTTGTGAAAGAGCTAAAATATATTTTTAATAACTTTTGTATAGTATATAACTCATACGCATAAGGTTTGTTAGAAACGTTAGAACGAAAATCTTATGGATATGTAGTGCTACTGTGCCCAAAAAATAAGGTGACATTTGAATTTAAACTGCGCGCGTCAAAGGATTTAAAGAATTATTATTTTTTTTAGGTTGGTAGTACTGTCAGTAACATTTATGTCACATTTCATGTCAAAATATTCATTAGTGTTTGAGATACTTGTCGTTTTGTGAACTGCTAAAAGTGAGTTTGTCGTTTTTTGCGATGTCGAAATTTGTTGAGCAAAGAATTTGCATTAAATTTTGTTTACGGAATCAATTTTCTGCTGCGGATACGTTGAGGAGGTGCAGAAAGCCTTTAGTGATGAGGCTATGTCTTAAAAAAATGTTTACAAGTGGTATAGTAAGTTCCAAGCCGGCCGTGAACGTGTCGAAGACGAAGAGCGTCCAGGGCGATCATCAACCTCAACCGACAAAGCTCACGTTCAACAAAACAAAAATTCGGTATTGAAAAACCGTCGCTTAACAATTAGAGACCTTGCTGATGAAGTTGGCATATCGAAAGGCTCAGTCAATACCATTTTGAAGGATGTTTTGGGCCTCAAGCGCGTCAAATCTCGACTGGTACCGAAAACATTGAATTTTTTTGAAAAAAAAGCGTCGCGTTGAAGTGTGTGAAACGACGCTTTCCGACTACCAGGGTGTCATGAAACGCATAATAGCTGGCGGTGAGACTTGGATCTATGCTTACGACCTCGAAACAACCGATCAATTGAGCGAATATCGTGCCAAAAGGGAGCCGAGACCAAAAAAATCGCGCCAAAGTCGCTCAAAAATCAAGGTCATGTTGACTGTTTTCTTCGATTATCGTGGTGTTGTGCATTATGAATTCCCTCCAACCGGTCAAAGAGTCAACAAGGAATATTATTTGAACGTTATGCGTCGCTTGCGTAACGCTATCCGCCTAAAAAGGCCGGAATTGTAGAAAGACAATTCTTGATTTTTACACCACGATAATGCACCATCCCATATTGCCCTCGTAATTCGTGATCATTTCGCCAAAAACTCAACCCATATCGTTCCGCAACCACCATATTCACCTGATCTGGCGCCATGCGACTTCTGGCTGTTCACCAAGCTCAAAAGACCGCTCCGGGGACACCGTTTTTTTACGATAGAGGAGATTCAAGCCGAAGCGAAGACGGAACTGAAGGCCATCCCGGAAAGTGACTACAACCAGTGTTTCGAGGATTGGAAAATCCGTTGGTATAAGTGCATTGCATCGGAAGGGGATTACTTTGAAGGGGATGAAATTAATTTGGAAGAATAAATAAAGAATTTTTCGAAATAAATACAATGTCACCTTATTTTTTGTGCACATTAGTATATAATATGAGAGTTGAAGGTAATGTCGGCCCTATTTTATCTACTTTTGCCAATACTACATACTATTTATTAACATAACATAACATAACATAGCGCATACTAATGAAATGTTACCAGAGATTCATTAAGACACCTACCATACCATCACTAAACATATGAAGTAAAGTCACCCGATTGTTTCCTTTATGGTTGCTAAATGTGTGTGTCAGATGTGATGAGTGTGTGTGAGGTCATGTTTTCGCCCAATTTAAATCATGTTAGTCAAAAAATACACTGTTATCACTAAAACACGCTCTCTCATTTCTGTTGAGATAACTCACATGTTGTCCGATATATGCAGTATACACTAAATTTTCGGCATAGTCTTCAATTGACTATAAACGGTTTCCACGGAGTGGTCGTTAAGGTTTTCTGAAGCTAAATCAGGCGAATACAGTGGTTGCGACACTATAATGTTTAAAAATTTTGCGAAGAACTCACGAAGAATCAATGCAGATGCGACGGTGCATTATCGTGGTGCAAAAGCCAAGAGTTGTCGGCGCATAATTCCGGGTAACGAATAGTTTCGCGCAAACGACGCATAAAATACAAAGAGTATTCCTTGTTGACTGTTGTACCGGTCGGTAGAAAGTATGAGTTTATCGATTGATCACGGTTTTTTCGATTACCACATACGTCTATTATATACATACATATGTCCACGGCGTATACACATCTCACTTTCACTATGCTTATCCACTAAAATTTGCTAAGGATTTAGAATGTTCGCCCATTCACCAAATGCACCATTACGTATTCGTATACAAATTTTTATATATACATATGTACATATGTAAATATGAGTAAGCGGCGAATGAGTATTCGACACCTACTACTTACAGTTCCGCTTTATTAAAATTAGACTAGTTCAATAAAAGTAAATCAATTATCCATGTTGTGTAGAACTATAAGATTCAGTCAATGGCTAAGGATTTTTATACATATGTACATACACAAATTTTTTACAAAAATATACACGCGGTCGTAAAAAACGATTGTTTTCCGCAAATAATCGGTTGCCACATTTTGGTGTGATTTCTGGGCGGGAATTTCTTCTGCATTTCCATATCACAAGTTAAATTTGGTGTTTCTGAAATTGTCATGCATAGCAATGAAACGAACAAGCAAACAAACTAATGACTGCCTAGAAAATTGTATTTGTATTTGTATATGTGTGTGTATGCACAACGTGCGAACAACGGGATGATTTATGCTGCCAGTTGTTGAGTTGCACACATCGCTATTGGAGGTAAAAAATTGCTTAATTATGCTCTCACTGACACCACACCAAATGGTTTTATTGCAATATATACTTATGCGTACATAAATATACATACATATGTATGTATGTAGACATCCCCATCTTTTTATAAACACACATTTGTTGTATGGTAAAAAACATAGAGGGATCGAAACATTTATAGTTTTTGCGGTAAGGGTGCTTAAGCGACCGTATAATTTACAATTTAGTTTTTGGTAGCTGCATCCCCGAAATATCTGGAGAAAAAATGTGCATAGTTCTGCATTCACCATGAATATATAGTATTTGAGTACTATAAGTTAAATGTACGAGTTTTTTAAGTATGACCGACTCTAATTTGCTATTGATACTAATATTTATAGCACAATTAGATCACTCGATCACAACTGCTAAACAATCAAGAAGATTTCCTCTTGTAGTAAGATAAGTAATACTAATATTTTAATGACTAAGCTATTTAGCTATGATGGTGGAGCACCGGATTCACCGACGGCAGTTATGCACCTGGCATAGTAAATGCTGATGATTATAACAAGTTCTTCAAAAAACTGGATCTTCGAGCTATACTCGGTTTATTTTCTTGATGGGAACGTTTTTATATATCAAAATGATGACGATGACGAGACGTATTGATTTACTGAAATTGAGATGCCTGATAAAACATGGTTCAAGTGTTCCTTCGCGCTGTCTATCGATTACAATATGGGCGGACTTCTATTTCTCATATTATCGGTTCATGAATTGCCCAAAACCCTATATACAAGGTCTGTCGCAAAAGAAACAGGACTGTTACAAAAAAAAAACAATAAAAAATTAATATTTTTCAAAAGTTATATTGTTTTATTCAAAGTAGTTTACTTGTGCTTCGATAAAGCGTTTAGCCCGGTCAATTAGCATTTCAAATGAGTGTTTAAGGACATTTTTCGGAATGCTCTTGAGAATATCGGTCGGTTAATGGTTAATATGGAGTATTTTTTTTTTAAATCAGTGACAATCGTCGACCGATGACACGGCACATTATCGTGCAACAGGCGCCAGGACCCTGCCTCACGGTATTGTGGTTGAGCACGACGAATGCGTGACAAAAGACGCTTCATAACACCAAGGTAAAACTCAGCATTAATCGTTTGGCCAGGTGGGACACATTCTTGGTATACAATACCCTCGGAATCGTTAAACCAAATCAGCATTGTTTTTATTTTTGATGACTTTTTTTCGATGACTTCTGATCGTCACAAAGGTCCTCACGACCTTCTTGGAATCGCTTAAACTACTCATGCACATTACTACGGGATAGGCACTGATCACCATAAACTTTTTTCATCATTTGAAATGTTTCAGTAAACGTTTTCCCAAGTTTAAAACCATTTAATATTTGCTCTTTGTTCAAAATGCATTTTACGACCGATGACCAAAAGCTGCTGTCACCTTTTGATCGATAACATCGATTGTAGTTATCCAATTGTCTTAAAATTTTTACGAAATATCAACAATAGATCAAACTTTTTATTTCATATACCTATCCATACCTGGCGCCACCAGAAACAGTTATATTTAAAAAAGTTCTGTTTCTTTTGCGGTAGACCTTGTATGTTTTCGTTATTCTATTATACGAATAAAGTAAAATAAATTAAATAAGTTCCGATTAGATCAGTAAAAATATAATGTATATATTTTAATGACAAATTGCGATTTTTAAACTCTTTTTATTTCTTGTGCGTCGTATATTAATTATTTTGTGTAATATGTACTTATATAAGTGGCAGTATAAAATAAAGAGCTGGATCTAGATCTAGTCCTATCTAAATAATAACATATGATGATATAATCGATATCTAAAGACAGACAGACGAACATCTCTAAGTAAATCATACTTGTCACGCTGATCATACTTTATACATAGGGTCTCCGACATGTCCTTCTGGGTTTTACAAACATCGTGAACAACTGAAATTTGAGGAAGACCTTAGTTCTAACACTTCCCGATACTGCAACCTCTACGCCGTGTAACCTTTTCCAGCATCGATTTGTGGTGGAGCACATATTCTACCGCATTCGACAAGCAAACCAATCTTACATTACCAGATATATATAGTGAAAAATAAATGTTGGTAGGAAATTTATAAAGATTAATTTCCAATTTAATATAATCACGGCAATTGAACAATAATTTTTGCGAAGAGCACCAATAAATATGTGCCAACGTTTTTTCCAATCCTCGAAACAGTTGTTAAAGTCAATTTTCGGAATAGCCTTCAATATGCAAAGCGATTCACAATCTTCTATTGACTCAGAACGGTTTTCCCGGAGCGGCTGTCCTAAGTCGCACGAAGCCATTTCAGGCGAATACGGTGATTGCGGCATGATATTGGTTAAAAATTTATTGAAAAACTCGCGAAGCTTCAATGCAGTTTGGCCGGTCGGAAGGAATTCGGAGAGCACCACACCTCGATAATCGAAGAAATCTGTCAACATAACCTTGATATTTTATTTTATTTTATTTTTTTTTTTCAAAATTATTTTATTTATTGAATCTGCTTTTTCTTAAAGCCTAAGAATAAGTAATAAAATCTTAAATCTATTTAAAAACTAGACAGACTCAAGCAAGTGATTGAGCTGTTTTGGTGATACGTCGCTCTTTAATACACAGGCATATCTCTTCTTTTAAGTCGTGTTTGATCGCAGGAATGTCCCAAAGCATTAGCCAAAGGATTTGGGATATCTCGGAGTTTAGATATATATTTAATTCTGCTATCTTCTACTTCTTTCCTTACCATAGGAATACCAACGTTCTCCACGTGAGCCTTCTATCTAGGTGAATACCAAGATATAGTATGTTATCTTTGTTTTGACGTGTGTTTTTCGGCTTCGGCTCACTTTGGTAACGATATTCGGCCAATTGATCTTCTGTTTCCGGGTCATCAGAATAGATGGAAGATTCAGTAGTCAGAAAGCATTGTTTCACAGACGTTTACGCGACGCTGGTTTTCGAAAAAATCGTGCTTTCACTTGTCTAAGGCCTAAATGATCTTTCAAAATGGTTTCCACTGATACTTCCGATATTCTAACAAACTATTAATTGTCGTTTATCAAGCACCAATTTCTTTTTTTACGTATTGATCATCACTTGATTTTGATGGCCATCCAGGTCGTGATTCGTCGTCAACGCGTTCTCGACCCTCTTTGAATAATTTGTACCAATAAACCCTTCACAGGTGCATTTCTTTTAGTAACTATGTGTTCAGTTTGTATTGAAGCTATATGCCATAGCAATCCGATCTGAACAATTATTTCGGAGACTATATTATTACCTTAAGCAGTAATCTATATCAAATTTCGTGGAGATACCACGTCAAATGCGAATTTTTTGCATACAAGCCCTTGATTTCGATCGTTCGAATTGTATGACAACTATATGTTGTAATGAGCCGATCTGAACAATTTCTTCGGATATTACATTGTTGTCTAAGAAAATAATCTTTACTAAATTTCATGAATATATCTTGTCAAATGCAAAAGTTTTCCAAACCAGCACTTGTTTCCCTTCGTTCAGTTTGTATGGCAGCTATATGCTACAGTAAGCCGATCTGGGTGTTACAAACTTCGTGGCAAACGATAATATACCCTGATCAGGGTATAAAAACACGTTCCTTGCGACAAGTAATTCTCACCGAAGGCCTTTTCAGCATTGTGAACGTTTCGGCAGCTGAAAAAATAATTTTAGTCGGATTACGCTGATTGTTGCTGATCAACAAAGCGTTTTTTCTTGGATGTACCGTGTGTTTAAACTTCAGTTGACTATAAACATTATTTATCAGCATAATTATTTTTTAACATTTTCAAGATATTAGGAATGGTATCATAGAGCAACTAAACTAGCAATGCATTGAACTTTCGCACTACTTTAGATAGGCTCATGCAAAAATTAATTAACTGATAACATTTTCCCGGAAACACAAAATAATTATTTCAATCATAACTGGTTTAGTAATCGGGTTATATTGGTGCCCAAATATGTTGATGTTGCATGTTCCAGATGCAATAGTTTTTTCCAGGCGACCTGCTATCTTTTATTTAAATCAATAATTAAAAATGAAAACGTTATTTTTCCTATATAATTTTTACCTTCTTTAAAAATACTCAAAATAACACCAGGCAATGTTCAGCTGAATATTGATTCAAGTATTACACATATTAACAGGACACGTTTGATGATCAAATGGATCACCGGAATATATAATAATTCAGTCTGTACACTTTCCCAAATAACATTTTTTAAAGGTTTGAAACAGCTTGACCGATTTTGGTGAGGCTTTCACAGACACTCAACGCTTATCCAGCAGAAATTGGTTAACAATATTAACTAAAACACTTCAGAAACAAGCCATCTAATATTTTTGTTTTAATTTTGCAATTTTATTTCAATTTTCTTTGGAGCCTCCAAAAGCTTTAACTGCAAAAATATTTCTCAAGGTAACTCAGCTTCAGTATTGCCGACTAATTGATGCTCTTCATTTCCTTCCCACGAAATTAATTATCTTCTTGGTTGGCAAAAAACATTTGTGCGCAAATAAACACTTTGATACAGTTTATACAATTCCATTTGAGTGTGCTTAGCACTTATAAATGTAAACATTGTACAAACACATCTATACTCCTTCACATGTATACTATACATATATGTACGTGTATGGTATATGTGTATGCATAATCAAGTGGAAGTAATAAATTCCTAAAAGAACGGATCCTTATGCAATTTCGGACAATCGACAGCCGCAGCGGCTGCATAACAGGATAAGAATGATAATAATGCAGTAACACAAACACATTTGTGTATACATATGTATAGATACATATATATAAATACATTTATATACTTTCAGTTTCGACAATTTGATTGTCGGTCGCTGCAGGAAATGTAGCTGTAGTATTCTCAAAAGCATAATCCTTATATTGTTTTCCGCCCTCTTCTGCTCGGTCGATTGAATTTTCATACTTTCATATGTACAAACATAAGTGCAAGTTATGAATGCATAGGCTACAAACACACTGCAAAAAGAGCACCGCCGAACACAAAGTGAGCAGTCGACAACAATGTATTTACAAATAAGGGTATTAACAAATGAACCTGTCAATCTTAAATTGAATTCTCTTTTGCGACTGTTTACTTATGTATTTAATGAAGATAAAGAACTGTAGCGCCATCTGCCTAATTCGGAAACCGCGACCTACAAGAAACCAGTAGGGGTATCACGTTAATTCACCCATATGTATGGACGTATCGACATCACATATGAAATGAGCTATGAATCGCCATTGCATATGTTTTCAAGTTCGGAAATAACAGCTAAATACGTTTTGGCTATTTTAGAAGTTAAATATGATAGAGTTACAGATTTAAAATTAATTAAGTTTCTTACAATTGTTATACAGTGAGGCAACTCATACCTACCCATTATTGGATCCGTTCTCGTAGGATAGGCACCTGCGAATTAAATTTTTTTGAAAACTTCCATTTCACTTTATACCCTGTAAACCGGTTATTATATGAGATATCTTAAGAAACTTTCGAAGAGGCCTTTTTCTGTTAACAGTGTGTCCTGACGCCAAAAATCGATAACCAAATATAGTTGCAATGTATGCCCAGTGGAGGTGCTGCTCTAAAGGGTGCTTTTTATACACGTGAAATAAAACTCATATAAATTAATGTTATGGCCAAGAATTTAAATTTAATTATTTTTTAAAAATGATATCGAGCAAGTGATCGTGTTGGCTGGCTCGAATAAATTCCGACCAGAGACCCAATATCAACCACTTTTTGTAGCAATTGTGGCGGTATGTTACCGATAACTTACCGAATATGCACTTCTAAAGCGTCAATAGCCTCGGACTTATCTGCGTAGACAAGCGCCTTCACTTAACCCCAAAGAATTGTCCAACGGTCCATCGTACGATTTCTGAGACTACGTCACAAGCTCGCGACACGAGTTAATGCGCTCGCCAAAAGTTTCCTGCAATGAATTGATTGTTTCTTTCGCTGTAATGCCATACGTAGCGCCATGCTTTTGTAACCAAAGGTCCTCTACATCAACATTCTCCAATACATTCAGGTCTTCTTCGATATCACGCTGCACAGCAGCAAAAGCATCTTCGGTGCACATCTGAGGATGCTATTGATCGGCTTTAGAAATTCAGAGAAAATCTTTTCGTAATAATAGCGTGATTTGTAGCCATTTGAACTTTCCGTCTGACATTAAAGCGTTTATGTTGCTCAAAGTTTGATATTTTAAAGAAATTAAGTGAGTTTCTTAACAATATTATGGTGTAAACGGATCGCTGACACGCCCACAAACGCCATTAACGGAAAACGGATAAAGTATCGTAACTAAGCACTAAATTAAGATATACTCGTTAAATTCTAATTTAGCACAGGGAATCGCAGTATCAAGGGGCTCCTGTAGGCAACAAATTTGAAAAAATAGCCCTGGCCTCGCCACTTGATAGGTTATGGACATATCTTCTAAACCACCAAAGCAACAAAAACAAAATTTGACTAGAGAAAATATTATAAGAACCTCTACGGACAGTCTTAAAATGGATAAAATTGAATGATAACTCCGCTCATTCCCCATATAACGGTACTGTTGAAAGCTACAAAAGATCGACATATCAATAACTAAATACGTTAGAAATATATAAAGCCGAGTTGATACAAGAGAATTTTGAAAGAGTCGGATCAAAATTGCACAATGGGCGTGGCACCGCCCACTTTTCGCTAAAACCACATATCTCGGGCTCTGCTCGACTGATTTCAACCAAAATCAGCTCTTCAAATTCTTATGTAATAGTGTGAAAATAAACGAAATCGGGCTATAACCACGCCTACTCCACCATTCACTTAGCAGTATACAAATCAAGAAGCAGTTAATACAATGGAATAAAACTTTGAACAAAAAGTGCTTTTAAACTATATTACCCTATCACCAAAAATTGTCCAAAGCTAACCAAAAATGTTTAAATCCCCAGATGCCGATTAACTACACCCCAGTACCTAAACTTGACTTTGACATGTGTGACATACATATCTAATTAAAACTTGTTAAAACCTGGAGAGGATTTTGTTTTGAGTAGTATGTCTGAATGCCTGATATACTTCTCTTAGCTCCCATATACATAACTAATACAAAAATTTTCGAACTTTCGGATTACTTTATACCGTATATATCTGCTAATATAATATGTGAGGTATCTTAATAAAATTAAGAGACAGTTTTCTAATAGCGGTGCATCATTGTGCTTGGAATGAATAAAATCTAGTGTCTAGTAAAATCTAGTGAGTAACAGTATGAAATGCTCATCATATTTGTACTGTGGTAAAATACCTCACCAAGTTGCCAAACAGAAGAACGAAAGCTCCTTAAGCTTAGCATTAAGAATGTGCGGGGCACGGGGCCGGAATACGGTGAGACTCTTTTTTGAGGTCATTATTTTATATACGATTCATTGAAGAATTACTCATTAATTTGTTTATTAGTAAAAAAGGGGGATCCATTTCGAGATTTACTACTTTTTTAAGAAAAAAATAGAAATAAATTTAATAATATTCTTTAGCATTCATTTTTTGAAGATCATTTCTTTCAAAGGTTGGCCGCGGCAATCGGAATTTCGACTGGTTACTGGTGAATGACACGCGTGTGGTTTTGTTCCAATTATATGCTCATCGAGGAGTTATCTCACCAAATCCATTGATTTATGAGATGTGTGGGAAGTGGCACCGACTTGTTGAAACCAAATATCGTCGAGATCTCGAGCTTCAACTTCAGACATCAAATAACGGGTGATTTTTTTGAGGTTAGGATTTTCATGCATTAGTATTTGACAGATTACGTGGGATTTCAGACATGGTGTCAAAGAGAAAGATGCTCAGTATGCTTTGACATTTCATCATGAATAGACTTACTAACGAGCAACGCTTGCAAATCATTGAATTTTATTACCAAAATCAGTGTTCGGTTCGAAATGTGTTTTATCGACAAATTTTGTTCAGCGATGAGGCTCATTTCTGGTTGAATGGCTACGTAAATAAGCAAAATTGCCGCATTTGGGGTGAAGAGCAACCAGAAGCCGTTCAAGAACTGCCCATGCATCCCGAAAAATGCACTGTTTGGTGTGGTTTGTACGCTGGTGGAATCATTGGACCGTATTTTTTCAAAGATGCTGTTGGACGCAACGTTACGGTGAATGGCGATCGCTATCGTTCGATGCTAACAAACTTTTTGTTGCCAAAAATGGAAGAACTGAACTTGGTTGACATGTGGTTTCAACAAGATGGCGCTACATGCCACACAGCTCGCGATTCTATTGCCATTTTGAGGGAAAACTTCGGACAACAATTCATCTCAAGAAATGGACCCGTAAGTTGGCCACCAAGATCATGCGATTTAACGCCTTTAGACTATTTTTTGTGGGGCTACGTCAAGTCTAAAGTCTACAGAAATAAGCCAGCAACTATTCCAGCTTTGGAAGACAACATTTCCGAAGAAATTCGGGCTATTCCGGCCGAAATGCTCGAAAAAGTTGCCCAAAATTGGACTTTCCGAATGGACCACCTAAGACGCAGCCGCGGTCAACATTTAAATGAAATTATCTTCAAAAAGTAAATGTCATGAACCAATCTAACGTTTCAAATAAAGAACCGATGAGATTTTGCAAATTTTATGCGTTTTTTTTTTAAAAAAAGTTATCAAGCTCTTAAAAAATCACCCGTTAGTTGAAATAGTCGGTTATCATGGCGCTATAACGGTTGCCATTGACAACTACGTTCTCATCGGTATCATTTTTGAAGAAATATGGATCGATGATTTCTCCGACTCGTTATTTTTCCTGGATGAAATTGCAGCTCTTGAATATCTTCCGGCTGCTCTTCGTCCCAAATGAGACAATATTGCTTGTTTAGATACTCATTTCATCGCTGAACAAATTTTTGCTCGAAAACGTTGAATCGTCTTAGAACTTTTCTTTCTTTTGGGATAGTCGAGCGAAATCAATTCTTGAACAAGCTGAATTTTGTACGCCTTCAATTTAAGATCTCGACGTAAAACGAGAGAAGTTGTTCCATACGTCAGTCCGTGTTGCTGAGAATGGCCCCGAATCGGCTCTCCACCGTTTTCTTGCACACTCTAAGCTACGGCTGCTTTATTTTCCAAACTATGTGCTGCACGTTATTTATTCGGTCGAATATTATGCAATAATGAATGCTGGATCTCAAGATGTGTGATGGTGTTGCGAATAGTACGCTGAGTAGGCCGATTGTGTTGATCATGAGCGAAGCGCGCAAATCACATTCTTTGCAAAACGTGAATTTTCGTAATGAAACTGAACGATTTTTAAACGTTGTTCAGTTGGAAGTCTTTCCATGATGAAATGCAAAGCAATACTGAATTAAAAAATAATATGGCAGCTTGACACGTCTCACGCGTGATCTGTCCAATGATGATATTCCTGTTTACCAAACACCGAGACGTGTTTCATGCGCTGATCAGAAGATAATAGATAATTAAACAATTTCGCCGAAATCAAGTTCATTCAGTTTATCTATTTCTGAATACAGAATAACTAGTTCAATGAGTCAGTCTTCCTCCATACTTTTAAGGAGTCGATTTCAGTCTCAACTCCTTCTTAAAGAAAGATCTTATGCAGTTTGGTACCATCATAGAACCGTATAATCGTAGAACAATTTCCGAATTTACAAAAGTAGACTTAAATGTATTTTCTTTATTATGCGATATACAAACATTTCAGTTGATTCATTTTCTCCTTTAATGTATGTTTTCCCAAGTTTTTTTTACGTTCCAGTCTTTACTTTCTGTTTACATGTATTTTAGCTCATATTGATTCGCTTGTAAATCAACTCGTAAACGAAAATTTTGTCTTCAAGTGCACTAAACAATTCTTTAATTAAGATAAGCTTCCCTCGCTAAGAGTTGTACTGCTGATGCCTGAGACTCAGACAGATTTTTCCGTATGTCTCGAACTAGTGGATTTTCGATTGATTTGGATTTCTCGAATGATTGCAAGGACAATCGACAGTTAACAGCAATTCGAAATGTAATCGTGGGAGAGATTTGATGGTTGAATCGAACATGCCGAAAGGTAACGTATATATGTATCTTTTAAGGAATCAGGTTTGCCACCATGTGATTAACTTGTGGTCGCTTATTCGAATAATACATTTACCATTCCACCAGATGCCATATAACGTTTCCCTAAAATAGATATGAAAAATTTAAGAAATTTTGTGCGCTTAAATTTTATAAAATAAAAAACTAATATAATTTTTGTTATTGTATGTGACCTGGTCTACGAAAAGGGGGCTTAGGTGTCAAAAAATCATTTTTTTTTTAAATTTTTTTTTTTTCAATTTTATTTTTATTTTTATTTTTTTTTTTTTTTTTTTTTTTTTTTTGTTTTTGACACCTAAGCCCCCCTTTTTGTAGACCAGGGGCACATATACTAAATTCTTATAAACTGAGTTGAAAATTTAATGGTATTGAAAAGGTGATTCTGGGTTTCTTAGTCAAAACAAAATTTCCAGCTTTTTATGCACACACATACATGTCTGCAAATACATTTTAATCACATAGAAGATTTTTGATTGAATGAAATATTGATAAGCAGTAAATTCTAAAATTAATCGGCTTCAACATCGTTCTTAAAAATTTGCATTTTCAATGTTC
>JAPZAG010000429.1:0-46249 GCA_027475135.1 Bactrocera correcta | reverse complement strand
TTAACTAACCCTCTTTATCTTACTGAAGTCTACAAAAGCCTTATCGACATAACGGCAGTGCATTTCGAAGAATTCCGTAATCTTATATTTAGGTATAAATTCGATTTTGTTGTATATAGGCATTTAGCAATCGATATCGAAATGCTTCATATAACTGGTTTAACATATTTAGGTTAATTAACCCCTCTATCTTACTGATTATTCTTTAACGAACGGAAGTTGGCTTATAGCCATGGCCGCATAACGGCAGTGCATTTAGAAGAATTCCGTTATCTTATATTTAGGCATAAAGTCGATTTTCTTGTATATACACTTTTAGCTATCGATATCGAAATGCTTCAAATCATTAGTTTGACATATTTAAGTTAATAAACCTCCTTTAGCGAACTGAAGTTGACATAAAGCCATAACGGCACTGCATTTGGAAGAATTCCGTAGTCTTAAATTTAGGCATAAATTCGATTTTCTTGTATATACACATTTTACAATCGATATCAAAATGCTTCAAATAACCCGTTTAGCATATTTAAGTTAATTAACCTTCTTTATCTTACTGAAGTTAACATAAACCCATAACGGCATAACGGCAGTGCATTTAGAAGAATTCCGTTATCGTGTATTTATGTATAAAGTCGATTGTCCTAAATATTCACATTTAGCAATAGATAACGAAATGCTGCAAATCATTAGTTTAACATATTTAAGTTAATTAACCTTCTTTATCTTACGGAAGTATACATAAAGCCAAACGGTATAACACCAGTGCATTTGGAAGAATTCCGTAAACTTATATTTAGGTAAAAAGTCGATTTTCTTCTATACACATTAAGCTATCGATATCGAAATGCTTCAAATCATTAGTTTAACATATTTAAGTTCGTTAATCTTCTTTAACGTAATGAAGGTGATATAAAGCCATGGCGGCATAACGGCAGTGCATTTAGAAGAAATCCGTAATCTTATATTTAGGCATAAAGTCGATTTTCTTGTATATACACTTTTAGCTATCGATATCGAAATGCTTCATATCATTAGTTTGACATATTAAGTAAATAAACATTTTTAAGCATACTGAAGTCTACATAAGGCCTTAACGGTATAACGGCAGTGCATTTAGAAGAATTCCGTAATGTTATAATTTTATATTTAGGTATAAAGTCGATTTTCTTGTATATATACATTTCGCAATCGATATGGCAATGCTTCAGATAACTGGTTTAACATATTTAAGTTAATAAACCTCCTTTACCGAACTGAAGTTGACATAAAGCCATAACGGCACTGCATTTGGAAGAATTCCGTAGTCTTAAATTTAGGCATAAATTCGATTTTCTTGTATATACACATTTTACAATCGATATCGTAATGCTTCAAATCATTAGTTTAACATATTTAAGTTAATTAACCTTCTTTAACGAACTGAAGTTAACATAAAGCCATAACGGCCTAACGGCAGTGCATGCAGAAGAATTCCGTAATCTTATATTTAGGTAAAAAGTCGATTTTCTTGTATATACACATTTAGCTATCGATATCGAAATGCTTCAAATCATTCGTTTAACATATTTAAGTTTGTTAACCTTCTTTAACGTAACGAAGGTGATATAAAGCCATGGCGGCATAACGACAGTGCATTTAGAAGAATTCCGTAATCTTATATTTATGTATAAAGTCGATTTTCTTGTATATACACTTTTAGCTATCGATATCGAAATGCTTCAAATCATTAGTTTGACATATTAAGTTAATAAACATTTTTAAGCATACTGAAGTCTACATAAAGACTTAACGGTATAACGGCAGTGCATTTAGAAGAACTCCGTAGTGTTATAATTTTATATTTAGGTATAAAGTCGATTTTCTTGTATATATACATTTCGCAATCGATATGGAAATGCTTCAAATCATTCGTTTAGCATATTTAAGTTAGTTAACCTTCTTTAACGTAATGAAGGCGATATAAAGCCATGGCGGCATAACGACAGTGCATGCAGCAGAATTCCGTAATCTTATATTTAGGTATAAAGTCGATTTTCTTGTATATATACATTTAGCAGTCGATAACGAAATGCTTCAAATCATTAGTTTAACATATTTAAGTTAATTTGCCTTCTTTAACGTAATGAAGTTGATATAAAGCCATGGCGGCATAACGACAGTACATTTGGAAGAATTCCGTAATCTTATGTTTAGGTATAAATTCGATTTTTTTTTACATACACATTTAGCTATCGATATCGAAATGCTTCCAATCATTAGTTTAACAAATTTAAGTTAATTAATCTTCTTTAACGTATTGAAGTTGATATAAAGCCATGGCGGCATAACGACAGTACATTTGGGAGAATTCCGTAGTCTTATATTTAGGTATAAAGTCGATTTTCTTTTATATATGCATTAAGCAATCGATATCGAAATGCTTCAAATACCTGGTTTAACATATTTATGTTAATAAACCTTCTTTAACAAACTGAAATTAACATAAAGCCATAACGGTATAATGGCAGTGCATATGGAAGAATTCCGTAATCTTATATTTAGGTATAAAGTCGATTTTGTTGTATATACACATTAGCAATCAATATCGAGATGGTTCAACTCATAAGTTTAACATATTTAAGTTAATAAACCTTCTTTAACGATCTGAAGTTGGCTTAAAGCCATGGCGGCATAACGGCAGTGCATTTAGGAGAATTCCGTAATCTTATATTTAGGTATAAAGTCGATTTTCTTGTATATACACATTTAGCAATCGATAACGAAATGCTTCAAACCATTAGTTTAACATATTCAAGTTAATTAACCTTCTTTAACGTATTGAAGTTGTAATAAAGCCATGGCGGCATAACGGCAGTGCATGTAGAAGAATTCCGTAATCTTATATTTAGGTATAAAGTCGATTTTCTTGTATATACACATAAGCAATCGACATCGAGATGGTTCAACTCATTAGTTTAACATATTTAAGTTAATTAACCTTATTTTTCTCACTGAAGTGTACATAAAGCCATAACAGTATAACGGCAGTGCATTTGGAAGAATTCCGTAATCTTATATTTAGGTATAAAGTCGATTTTCTTGTATTTACACATTAAGCAATCGATATCGAAATGCATCAGATAACTGGTTTAGCATATTTAAGTTAATTAACCTTCTTTATCTTACTAAAGTTTACATAAAGCCATAACGGCATAACGGCAGTATAAATATATATGAATTCCATTATCTTATATTTTGGTATAAAGTCGATTTTGTTGTACATACACATTTAGCAACCGATATCGAAATGCTTCAAATCATTAGTTTAACATATTTAAGTTAATTAACCTTCTTTAAGGTAATGAAGGTGATATAAAGCCATGGCGGCATAACGACAGTGCATGTAGAAGAATTCCGTAATCTTATATTTAGGTATATAGTCGATTTTCCTGTATATACACATTTAGCAACCGATATCGAAAATCTTCAAATCATTAGTTTAACATATTTAAGTTAGTTAACCTTCTTTAAGGTAATGAAGGTGATATAAAGCCATGCCGGCATAACGACAGTGCATTTAGAAGAATTCCGTACTTTTATATTTAAGTATAAAGTCGATTTTCTTGTATATACGCATCTAGCAATCGATATCGAAATGCTTCAAATATCTAGGTTAACATATTTAAGTTAATTAACCTTCTTTAACGTATTGAAGTCGTTATAAAGCCATGGCGGCATAACGACAGTACATTTGGAAAAATTTCGTAATCTTATATTTAGGTATAAAGTCGATTTTGTTGTATATACACATTTAGCAATCGATAAAGAAATGCTTCAAATCATTAGTTTAACATATTTAAGTTAATTAACCTTCTTTAAGGTAATGAAGGTGATATAAAGCCATGGCGGCATAACGACAGTGCATGTAGAAGAATTCCGTAATCTTATATTTAGGTATATAGTCGATTTTCTTGTATTTACGCATTTAGCAATCGATATCGAAATCTTCAAATAATTAGTTTAACATATTTAAGTTAGTTAACCTTCTTTAACGTAATGAAGTTGATATAAAGCCATGGCGGTATAACGACAGTGCATTTCGAAGAATTCCGTAATCTTATATTTAGGTATAAAGTCGATTTTGTTGTATATACACATTTAGCAATCGATATCGAGATGCTTCAAATCATTCGTTTAACATATTTAAATTAATGAACCTTCTTTAACGTATTGAAGTTGATATAAAGCCATGGCGGCATAACGGCAGTGCATGTAGAAGAATTCCGTAATCTTATATTTAGGTATAAAGTCGATTTTGTTGTATATACACATAAGCAATCGATATCGAGATGGTTCAACTCATTAGTTTAACATACTTAAGTTAATTAACTTTATTTTTCACTTGAAGTGTACATAAAGCCATAACAGTATAACGGCAGTGCATTTGGAAGAATTCCGTAATCTTATATTTAGGTATAAAGTCGATTTTCTTGTATTTACACATTAAGCAATTGATATCGAAATGCATCAGATAACTGGTTTAGCATATTTAAGTTAATTAACCTTCTTTATCTTACTAAAGTTTACATAAGCCATAACGGCATAACGGCGGTATATTTATATGAATTCCGTTATCTTATATTTAGGTATAAAGTTGATTTTGTTGTATATACACATTTAGCAACCGATATCGAAAATCTTGAAATCATTAGTTTAACATATTTAAGTTAGTTAACCTACTTTAAGGTAATGAAGGTGATATAAAGCCATGCCGGCATAACGACAGCGCAGGTAGAAGAGTTCCGTAATCTTATATTTAGGTATATAGTCGATTTTCCTGTATATACACATTAAGCAACCGATATCGAAAATCTTCAAATCATTAGTTTAACATATTTAAGTCAGTTAACCTTCTTTAAGGTAATGAAGGTGATATAAAGCCATGGCGGCATAACGACAGTGCATTTAGAAGAATTCCGTAATCTTATATTTAGGTATAAAGTCGATTTTCTTGTATATACGCATCTAGCAATCGATATCGAAATGCTTCAAATCATTAGTTTAACATATTTAAGTTAATTAACCTTCTTTAACGTATTGAAGGAGATATAAAGCCATGGCGGCATAACGACAGTGCATTTAGAAGAATTCCGTAATCTTATATTTAGGTATAAAGTCGATTTTGTTGTATATACACATTTAGCAATCGATATCGAAATGCTTCAAATCATTAGTTTAACATATTTAAGTTAATTAACCTTCTTTAACGTATTGAAGTCGATATAAAGCCATGGCGGCAGAACGACAGTACATTTGGAAGAATTCCGAAGTCTTATATTTATGTATAAAGTCGATTTTCTTGTATGTACACATTTAACAATCGATATCGAAATGCTTCAAATCATTAGTTTAACATATGTAAGTTAATAGACCTTCTTTAACGAACGGAAGTTGGCTTAAAGCCATGGCGGCATAACGGCAGTGCATTTGGAAGAATTCCGTAATCTTATATTTAGGTATAAAGTCGATTTTGTTGTATATACACATTTAGCAATCGATATCGAAATGCTTCAAATCATTATTTTAAAGCATATTTAAGTTAATTAACCTTCTTTAAGGTAATGAAGGGTTGATATAAAGCCATAGCGGCATAACGACAGTGCATGTAGAAGAATTCCGTAATCTTATATTTAGGTATATAGTCGATTTTCTTGTATTTACGCATTTAGCAATCGATATCGAAAATCTTCAAATAATTAGTTTAACATATTTAAGTTAATTAACCTTCTTTAACGTATTGAAGGTGATATAAAGCCATGGCGGCATAACGACAGTGCATTTAGAAGAATTCCGTGATCTTATATTTAGGTATAAAGTCGATTTTGTTGTATATACACATTTAGCAATCGATATCGAAATGCTTCAAATCATTAGTTTAACATATTTAAGTTAATTAACCTTCTTTAACGTATAGAAGTCGATATAAAGCCATGGCGGCAGAACGACAGTACATTTGGAAGAATTCCGAAGTCTTATATTTATGTATAAAGTCGATTTTCTTGTATGTACACATTTAACAATCGATATCGAAATGCTTCAAATCATTAGTTTAACATATGTAAGTTAATAGACCTTCTTTAACGAACGGAAGTTGGCTTAAAGCCATGGCGGCATAACGGCAGTGCATTTAGAAGAATTCCGTAATCTTATATTTAGGTAAAAAGTCGATTTTCTTGTATATGCACATTTAGCTATCGATATCGAAATGCTTCAAATAATTCGTTTAGCATATTTAAGTTCGTTTACCTTCTTTAACGAACGGAAGTTGGCTTATAGCCATGGCGACATAACGACAGTGCATTTAGAAGAATTCCGTAGTCTTATATTTAGGCATAAAGTCGATTTTCTTAAATATTCACATTTAGCAATCGATAACGAATTGCTTCAAATCATTAGTTTAACATATTTAAGTTAATTAACCTTCTTTAACGAACTGAAGTTAACATAAAGCCATAACGGCATATCGGCAGTGCATTTAGAAGAATTCCGTAATCTTATATTTAGGTAAAAAGTCGATTTTCTTGTATATACACATTTAGCTATCGATATCGAAATGCTTCAAATAATTCGTTTAGCATATTTAAGTTCGTTAACCTTCTTTAACGAACGGAAGTTGGCTTATAGCTATGGCGACATAACGACAGTGCATTTAGAAGAATTCCGTAGTCTTATATTTAGGCATAAAGTCGATTTTCTTAAATATTCACATTTAGCAATCGATAACGAATTGCTTCAAATCATTAGTTTAACATGTTTAAGTTAATAAACCTTCTTTAACCTTTGGCTTAAAGCCATGGTGGCATAACGGCAGTGCATTTAGAAGATTTGCGTAATCTTATATTTAGGTATAAAGTCGATTTTGTTGTATATACACAAAAGCAATCGATATCGAGATGGTTCAACTCATAAGTTTAACATATTTAAGTTAATTAACCTTATTTTTCTCACTAAAGTGTACATAAAGCCATAACGGTATAACGGCAGTGCATTTGGAAGAATTCCGTAATCTTATATTCAGTTATAAAGTCGATTTTCTTGTATTTACACATTAAGCAATCGATATCGAAATGCATCAGATAACTGGTTTAGCATATTTAAGTTAATTAACCTTCTTTATCTTACTAAAGTTTACATAAAGCCATAACGGCAGTATATTTATATGATTTCCGTTATCTTATATTTAGGTATAAAGTCGATTTTGTTGTACATACACATTTAGCAATCGATATTGAAATGCTTCAAATCATAAGTTTAACATATTTAAGTTAGTTAACCTTCTTTAACGTAATGAAGGTGATATAAAGCCATGGCGGCATAACGACAGTGCATGTAGAAGAATTCCGTAATCTTATATTTGGGTATAAAGTCGATTTTGTTGTATATATGCATTTAGCAGTCGATATCGAAATGCTTCAAATCATTAGTTTAACATATTTAAGTTAATTAACCTTCTTTAACGAACTGAAGTTAACATAAAGCCATAACGGCATATCGGCAGTGCATTTAGAAGAATTCCGTAATCTTATATTTAGGTAAAAAGTCGATTTTCTTGTATATACACATTTAGCTATCGATAACGAATTGCTTCAAATCATTAGTTTAACATGTTTAAGTTAATAAACCTTCTTTAACCTTTGGCTTAAAGCCATGGTGGCATAACGGCAGTGCATTTAGAAGATTTGCGTAATCTTATATTTAGGTATAAAGTCGATTTTGTTGTATATACACATTTAGCAATCGATATCGAAATGCTTCAAATCATTAGTTTAACATATTTAAGTTAATTAACCTTCTTTAACGTAATGAAGGTGATATAAAGCCATGGCGGCATAACGACAGTGCATGTAGAAGAATTCCGTAATCTTATATTTAGGTATATAGTCGATTTTCTTGTATTTACGCATTTAGCAATCGATATCGAAAATCTTCAAATTATTAGTTTAACATATTTAAGTTAGTTAACCTTCTTACACGTAATGAAGGTGATATAAAGCCATGGCGGCATAACGACAGTGCATGTAGAAGAATTCCGTAATCTTATATTTAGGTATATATTCGATTGTCTTGTATTTACGCATTTAGCAATCGATATCGAAAATCTTCAAATCATTAGTTTAACATATTTGAGTTAGTTAGCCTTCTTTAACGTAATGAAGGTGATATAAAGCCATGGCGGCGTAACGACAGTGCATGTAGAAGAATTCCGTAATCTTATATTTAGGTATAAAGTCGATTTTTTTGTTTATACACATTTAGCTATCGATATCGAAACGCTTCAAATCATAAGTTTAACAAATTAAGTTAATAAACATTTTTTAGCATACTGAAGTCTACATAAAGCCTTAACGGTATAACGGCAGTGCATTTAGAAGAATTGCGTAATGTTATAATTTTATATTTAGGTATAAATTCGATTTTCTTGTATATACACATTTCGCAATCGATATCGAAACTTCAGATAACTGGTTTAACATATTTAAGTTAATAAACCTCCTTTAGAGAACTGAAGTTGACATAAAGCCATAATTCCATAGTCTTATATTTAGGTATAAAGTCGATTTTCTTGTATATACACATTTAGCAAGCGATATCGAAATGCTTCAAGTCATTAGTTTAGCATATTTAAGTTAATTAACCTTCTTTAACATATTGAAGTTGATATAAAGCCATGGCGGCATAACGACAGTGCATTTGGAAGAATTCCGTAATTTTATATTTAGGTATAAAGTCGATTTTGTTGTATATACACATTTAGCAAGCGATATCGAATTCTTCAACTCATTAGTTTAACATATTTAAGTTAATAAAGCTTCTTTAACGAACTGAAGTTGGCATAAAGCCATGGCGGCATAACGGCAGTGCATGTAGAAGAATTCCGTTATCTTATATTTAGGTATAAAGTCGATTTTCTTGTATATACACATTTAGCAAGCGATATCGAAATGCTTCAAATCATTAGTTTAACATATTTAAGTTAATTAACCTTCTTTAACGTATTGAAGTTGATATAAAGCCATGGCGGCATAACGGCAGTGCATTTAGAAGAATTCCGTAACCTTATAATTAGGTATAAAGTCGATTTTGTTGTATATACACATTTAGCAGTAGATATCGAGATGCTTCAACTCATTAGTTTAACATATTTAAGTTAATAAACCTTCTTTAACGATCTGAAGTTGGCATATAGCCACGGCGGTATTACGGCAGTGCATTTTGAAGAAGTCCGTAGTCTTATATTTAGGTATAAAGTCGATTTTCTTGTATTTACACATTTAGCAATCGATATCGAAAATCTTCAAATAATTAGTTTAACATATTTAAGTTAATTAACCTTCTTTAACGTATTGAAGTTGATATAAAGCCATGGCGGCATAATGACAGTGCATATAGAAGAATTCCGTAATCTTATATTTAGGTATATAGTCGATTTTCTTGTATTTACACATTTAGCAATCGATATCGAAAATCTTCAAATAATTAGTTTAACATATTTAAGTTAATTAACCTTCTTTAACGTAATGAAGGTAATATAAAGCCATGGCGGCATAACGACAGTGCATTTAGAAGAATTACGTAATCTCATATTTAGTTATAAAGTCGATTTTCTTGTATAAACGCATTTAGCAATCGATATCGAAAAGCTTCAAATAACTGGTTTAGCATATTTAGGTTAATTAACCTTCTTTATCTTACCGAAGTTTACAAAAAGCCATAACGGCATAACAGCAGTATATTTGGGTGAATTTCGTAATCTTTTACTTAGGTATAAAATCAATTTTCTTGTACATACAAATTTTGAAATCGATATCGAAATGCTTCAAATCAGTAGTTTAGCATATTTAAGTAAATTAACCTTCTTTAGCGTACTGAAATTTATATAAAGCCATAACGGCATAACGGGAGTGTATTTCGATGAATTCCGTAATCTTGTATTTAGATATAAAGTCAACTTTTTTGTATATACTCATTTAGCAATCGATATCGAAATGCTTCAAATCATTAGTTTAATATATTTAAGTTAATAAAGCTTCTTTAACGTAATGAAGGTGATATAAAGCCATAACGGCATAACGGGAGTGTATTTCGATGAATTCCGTAATCTTATATTTAGGTATAAAGTCGACTTTCTTGTATTTACACATTAGCAATCGATATCGAGATGCTTCAACTCATTAGTTTAACATATTTAAGTTAATTAACCTTCTTTAACGTGATGAAGGTGATATAAAGCCATAACGGCATAAAGGCAGTGTATTTCGATGAATTCCGTAATCTTATATTTAGGTATAAAATCGACTTTCTTGTATATAATCATTTAGCAATCTATATCGAAAGTCTTCAAATCATAAGTTTAATATATTTAAGTTAATAAAGCTTATTTAACGCACTGAAGTTAACATAAAGCCATGGCGGCATAACGGCAGTGTATGTAGAAGAATTCCGTAATCTTATATTTAGGTATAAAGTCGATTTTCTTGTATATATACATATAGCAATCGATATAGAAATGCTTCAAATCATTAGTTTAAAATATCTAATTTCATAAACCTTCTTTAACGAACTGAAGTTGGCACAAAGCAATGGCGGCATAACGGCAGTGCATTTAGAAGAATTCCGTAATCTTATATTTAGGTATAAAGTCGATTTTGTTGTATATACGCATTAAGCAATCGATATCGAAATGCTTCAGATAACTGGTTTAACATATTTAAGTTAATAAGCCTTCTTTAACGAACTGAAGTTAACATAAAGCCATAACGGCAGTGCATTTAGAAGAATTCCGTTATCTTATATTTAGGTATAAAGTCGATTTTTTTATGTATATACATTAACCAATCGATATCGAAAAGCTTCAAATCAATAGTTTAACATATTTAAGTTAATAAACCTTCTTTAACGAACGGAAGTTGGCATAAAGCCATGACGGCATAACGGCAGTGCATGTAGAAGAATTCCGTTATCTTATATTTAGGTATAAAGTCGATTTTCTTGTATATACACATTTAGCAAACGATAACGAAATGCTTCAAATCATTAGTTTTACATATTTAAGTTAATTAACCTTATTTATCTTACTGAAGTTTACATAAAGCCATAACGGTATAACGGCAGTGCATTTGGATGAATTCCGTAATCTTATATTTAGGTATAAAGTCGATTTTCTTGTAAATATATATTTCGCAATCGATATCCAGATGCTTCAACTCATTAGTTTAACATATTTAAGTTAATAAACCTTCGTTAACGAACTGAAGTGTACATAAAGCCATGGCGGCATAACGGCAGTGCATGTAGAAGAATTCCGTTAGCTTATATTTAGGTATAAAGTCGATTTTCTTGTATATACACATTTAGCAATCGATATCGAGATGCTTCAAATCATAAGTTTAACATATTTAAGTTAATTGGCCTTCTTTAACGTAATGAAGGTGATATAAAGCCATGGCGGCATAACGACAGTTCATTTGGAAGTATTCCGTAATCTTATGTTTAGATATAAATTCGATTTTCTTTTATATATACATTTAGCAAGCGATATCGAAATGCTCCAAACCATTAGTTTACCAAATTTAAGTTAATTAACCTTCTTTAACGTATTGAAGTCGATATAAAGCCATGGCGGCAGAACGACAGTACAATTGGAAGAATTCCGTAGTCTTATATTTAGTTATAAAGTCGATTTTCTTGTATATATGCATTAAGCAATCGATATCGAAATGCTTCAAATAACTGGTTTAACATATTTAAGTTAATAACGCTTCCAGTGCATTTAGAAGAATTCCGTTATCTTATATTAATGTATATAGTCGATTTTCTTGCATATACACATTTAGCAATCGATATCGAAATGCTTCAAATCATTAGCTTAACATATTTTAGTTAATTAGCCTTCTTTAACGAACGGAAGTTGGCTTAAAACCTTGGCGGCATAACGGCAGTTCATTTATAAAAATTCCGTAACCATATGTTTAGGTATAAATTCGATTTTCTTTTATATACACTTTTAGCAATCCATATCGAAATGCTTCGAATCATTAGTTTAACATATTTAAGTTAACTTACCCTCTTTATCTTACTGAAGTTTACATAAAGCCATAACGGTATAACGGCAGTGCATTTGGAAGAATTCCGTAATCTTATATTCAGGTATAAAGTCGATTTTGTAGTACATACACATTTAGCAATCGATATCGAAATGCTTCAAATCATTAGTTTAACATATATAAGTTAATTAACCTTCTTTACCGTAATGAAGGTTATATAAAGCCATGGCGGCGTAACGACAGTGCATGTAGAAGAATTCCGTAATCTTATATTTAGGTATAAAGTCGATTTTCTTGTATATACACATTTAGCAATCGATATCGATATGCTTCAAATCATTAGTTTAACATATTTAAGTTAATTGTCCTTCTTTTTCTTACTGAAGTTTACATAAAGCCATAACGGTATAACGGAAGTGCATTTGGAAGAATTCCGTAATCTTACATCTAGGAATAAAGTCGATTTTGTTGTATATACTCATTTAGCAATCGACATCGAGATGGTTCAACTTATTAGTTTAACATATTTAAGTTAATAAACCTTCTTTAACGATCTGAAGTTTGCATATAGCCATGACGGCTTAACGGCAGTGCATGTAGAAGAATTTCGTAATCTTATATTTAGGTATAAAGTCGATTTTCTTGTATATACACATTTAGCTATCGATATCGAAATGCTTCAAATAATTAGTTTAACATATTAAGTTAATAAACATTTTTTAGCTTGCTGAAGTCTACATAAAGCCTTAACGGTATAACGGCAGTGCATTTAGAAGAATTCCGTAATGTTATAATTTTATATTTAGGTATAAAGTCGATTTCCTTGTATTTACACATTTAGCAATCGATATCGAAATGCTTCAAACCATTAGTTTAACATATTTAAAATAATTAACCTTCTTTAACATATTGAAGTTGATATAAAGCCATGGCGGCATAACGACAGTGCATTTGGAAGAATTCCGTAATCTTATATTTAGGTATAAAGTCGATTTTGTTGTATATACACATTTAGCAAGCGATATCGAATTCTTCAACTCATTAGTTTAACATATTTAAGTTAATAAAGCTTCTTTAACGAACTGAAGTTGGCATAAAGCCATGGCGGCATAACGGCAGTGCATGTAGAAGAATTCCGTTATCTTATATTTAGGTATAAAGTCGATTTTCTTGTATATACACATTTAGCAAGCGATATCGAAATGCTTCAAATCATTAGTTTAACATATTTAAGTTAATTAACCTTCTTTAACGTATTGAAGTTGATATAAAGCCATGGCGGCATAACGGCAGTGCATTTAGAAGAATTCCGTAACCTTATAATTAGGTATAAAGTCGATTTTGTTGTATATACACATTTAGCAGTAGATATCGAGATGCTTCAACTCATTAGTTTAACATATTTAAGTTAATAAACCTTCTTTAACGATCTGAAGTTGGCATATAGCCACGGCGGTATTACGGCAGTGCATTTTGAAGAAGTCCGTAGTCTTATATTTAGGTATAAAGTCGATTTTCTTGTATTTACACATTTAGCAATCGATATCGAAAATCTTCAAATAATTAGTTTAACATATTTAAGTTAATTAACCTTCTTTAACGTATTGAAGTTGATATAAAGCCATGGCGGCATAATGACAGTGCATATAGAAGAATTCCGTAATCTTATATTTAGGTATATAGTCGATTTTCTTGTATTTACACATTTAGCAATCGATATCGAAAATCTTCAAATAATTAGTTTAACATATTTAAGTTAATTAACCTTCTTTAACGTAATGAAGGTAATATAAAGCCATGGCGGCATAACGACAGTGCATTTAGAAGAATTACGTAATCTCATATTTAGTTATAAAGTCGATTTTCTTGTATAAACGCATTTAGCAATCGATATCGAAAAGCTTCAAATAACTGGTTTAGCATATTTAGGTTAATTAACCTTCTTTATCTTACCGAAGTTTACAAAAAGCCATAACGGCATAACAGCAGTATATTTGGGTGAATTTCGTAATCTTTTACTTAGGTATAAAATCAATTTTCTTGTACATACAAATTTTGAAATCGATATCGAAATGCTTCAAATCAGTAGTTTAGCATATTTAAGTAAATTAACCTTCTTTAGCGTACTGAAATTTATATAAAGCCATAACGGCATAACGGGAGTGTATTTCGATGAATTCCGTAATCTTGTATTTAGATATAAAGTCAACTTTTTTGTATATACTCATTTAGCAATCGATATCGAAATGCTTCAAATCATTAGTTTAATATATTTAAGTTAATAAAGCTTCTTTAACGTAATGAAGGTGATATAAAGCCATAACGGCATAACGGGAGTGTATTTCGATGAATTCCGTAATCTTATATTTAGGTATAAAGTCGACTTTCTTGTATTTACACATTAGCAATCGATATCGAGATGCTTCAACTCATTAGTTTAACATATTTAAGTTAATTAACCTTCTTTAACGTGATGAAGGTGATATAAAGCCATAACGGCATAAAGGCAGTGTATTTCGATGAATTCCGTAATCTTATATTTAGGTATAAAATCGACTTTCTTGTATATAATCATTTAGCAATCTATATCGAAAGTCTTCAAATCATAAGTTTAATATATTTAAGTTAATAAAGCTTATTTAACGCACTGAAGTTAACATAAAGCCATGGCGGCATAACGGCAGTGTATGTAGAAGAATTCCGTAATCTTATATTTAGGTATAAAGTCGATTTTCTTGTATATATACATATAGCAATCGATATAGAAATGCTTCAAATCATTAGTTTAAAATATCTAATTTCATAAACCTTCTTTAACGAACTGAAGTTGGCACAAAGCAATGGCGGCATAACGGCAGTGCATTTAGAAGAATTCCGTAATCTTATATTTAGGTATAAAGTCGATTTTGTTGTATATACGCATTAAGCAATCGATATCGAAATGCTTCAGATAACTGGTTTAACATATTTAAGTTAATAAGCCTTCTTTAACGAACTGAAGTTAACATAAAGCCATAACGGCAGTGCATTTAGAAGAATTCCGTTATCTTATATTTAGGTATAAAGTCGTTTTTTTTTATGTATATACATTAACCAATCGATATCGAAAAGCTTCAAATCAATAGTTTAACATATTTAAGTTAATAAACCTTCTTTAACGAACGGAAGTTGGCATAAAGCCATGACGGCATAACGGCAGTGCATGTAGAAGAATTCCGTTATCTTATATTTAGGTATAAAGTCGATTTTCTTGTATATACACATTTAGCAAACGATAACGAAATGCTTCAAATCATTAGTTTTACATATTTAAGTTAATTAACCTTATTTATCTTACTGAAGTTTACATAAAGCCATAACGGTATAACGGCAGTGCATTTGGATGAATTCCGTAATCTTATATTTAGGTATAAAGTCGATTTTCTTGTAAATATATATTTCGCAATCGATATCCAGATGCTTCAACTCATTAGTTTAACATATTTAAGTTAATAAACCTTCGTTAACGAACTGAAGTGTACATAAAGCCATGGCGGCATAACGGCAGTGCATGTAGAAGAATTCCGTTAGCTTATATTTAGGTATAAAGTCGATTTTCTTGTATATACACATTTAGCAATCGATATCGAGATGCTTCAAATCATAAGTTTAACATATTTAAGTTAATTGGCCTTCTTTAACGTAATGAAGGTGATATAAAGCCATGGCGGCATAACGACAGTTCATTTGGAAGTATTCCGTAATCTTATGTTTAGATATAAATTCGATTTTCTTTTATATATACATTTAGCAAGCGATATCGAAATGCTCCAAACCATTAGTTTACCAAATTTAAGTTAATTAACCTTCTTTAACGTATTGAAGTCGATATAAAGCCATGGCGGCAGAACGACAGTACAATTGGAAGAATTCCGTAGTCTTATATTTAGTTATAAAGTCGATTTTCTTGTATATATGCATTAAGCAATCGATATCGAAATGCTTCAAATAACTGGTTTAACATATTTAAGTTAATAACGCTTCCAGTGCATTTAGAAGAATTCCGTTATCTTATATTAATGTATATAGTCGATTTTCTTGCATATACACATTTAGCAATCGATATCGAAATGCTTCAAATCATTAGCTTAACATATTTTAGTTAATTAGCCTTCTTTAACGAACGGAAGTTGGCTTAAAACCTTGGCGGCATAACGGCAGTTCATTTATAAAAATTCCGTAACCATATGTTTAGGTATAAATTCGATTTTCTTTTATATACACTTTTAGCAATCCATATCGAAATGCTTCGAATCATTAGTTTAACATATTTAAGTTAACTTACCCTCTTTATCTTACTGAAGTTTACATAAAGCCATAACGGTATAACGGCAGTGCATTTGGAAGAATTCCGTAATCTTATATTCAGGTATAAAGTCGATTTTGTAGTACATACACATTTAGCAATCGATATCGAAATGCTTCAAATCATTAGTTTAACATATATAAGTTAATTAACCTTCTTTACCGTAATGAAGGTTATATAAAGCCATGGCGGCGTAACGACAGTGCATGTAGAAGAATTCCGTAATCTTATATTTAGGTATAAAGTCGATTTTCTTGTATATACACATTTAGCAATCGATATCGATATGCTTCAAATCATTAGTTTAACATATTTAAGTTAATTGTCCTTCTTTTTCTTACTGAAGTTTACATAAAGCCATAACGGTATAACGGAAGTGCATTTGGAAGAATTCCGTAATCTTACATCTAGGAATAAAGTCGATTTTGTTGTATATACTCATTTAGCAATCGACATCGAGATGGTTCAACTCATTAGTTTAACATATTTAAGTTAATAAACCTTCTTTAACGATCTGAAGTTTGCATATAGCCATGACGGCTTAACGGCAGTGCATGTAGAAAAATTTTCGTAATCTTATATTTAGGTATAAAGTCGATTTTCTTGTATATACACATTTAGCTATCGATATCGAAATGCTTCAAATAATTAGTTTAACATATTAAGTTAATAAACATTTTTTAGCTTGCTGAAGTCTACATAAAGCCTTAACGGTATAACGGCAGTGCATTTAGAAGAATTCCGTAATGTTATAATTTTATATTTAGGTATAAAGTCGATTTCCTTGTATTTACACATTTAGCAATCGATATCGAAATGCTTCAAACCATTAGTTTAACATATTTAAAATAATTAACCTTCTTTAACGTATTGAAGGTGATATAAAGCCATGGCGGCATAACGACAGTATATGTGGAAGAATTCCGTAATCTTATATTTAGGTATAAAGTCGATTTTCTTGTATATACACATTTTGCAATCGATATCAAAATGCTTCAAATAACTGGTTTAGCATATTTAAGTTAATTAACCTTCTTTATCTTACTGAAGTTTACACAAAGCCATAACGACATAACGGCAGTATATGTGGCAGAATTCCGTAATCATATATTCAGGTATAAAGTCGATTTTGTAGTACATACACATTTAGCAATCGATATCGAAATGCTTCAAATCATTAGTTTAACATATTTAAGTTAATTAACCTTCTTTACCGTAATGAAGGTTATATAAAGCCATGGCGGCGTAACGACAGTGCATGTAGAAGAATTCCGTAATCTTAAATTTAGGTATATAGTCGATTTTTTTGTATTTACACATTTAGCAATCGATATCGAAAATCTTCAAATCATTAGTTTAACATATTTAAGTTAATTAACCTTCTTTAACGTAATGAAGGTGATATAAAGCCATGGCGGCCTAACGACAGTGCATTTAGAAAAATTCCGTAATCTTATATTTAGGTATAAATTCGATTTTGTTGTATGTAGGCGTTTAGCAATCGATATCGAAATGCTTCATATAACTGGTTTAGCATATTTAGGTTAATTAACCCCCTCTATCTCACTGAAGTTTACATAAAGCCATAACGGCATAACGGCAGTATGTTTGGGTGAATTCCGTAATCTTTTATTTAGGTATAAAATCGATTTTCTTGTACATACACACTTAGCAATCAAGATCGAAATGCTTCAAATCATTCGTTTAGCATATTTAAGTAAATTAACCTTCTTTAACGTACTGAAATTTATATAAAGCCATAACAGCATAACGGCAGTGTACTTCGAAGAATTCCGTAATCTTATATTTAGCTATAAAGCCGAATTTGTTGTATATACGCATTTATCAATCGATATCGAAATTCTTCAAATCATTAGTTTAACATATGTAAGATAATTAACCCTCTTTATCTTACTGAAGTCTACAAAAGCCTTAACGGCATAACGGCAGTGCATTTAGAAGAATTCCGTAATCTTATATTTAGGTATAAAGCCGATTTTCTTGTTTATACTCATTTAGCAATCGATATCGAAATGCTTCAAATAATTTGTTTAACATATTTAAGTTAATTAACCTTCTTTAACGTAATGAAGGTGATATAAAGCCATGGCAGCATAACGACAGTGCATTTAGAAGAATTCCGTAATCTTATATTTAGGTATATAATCGATTTTCTTGTATTTACACATATAGCAATCGATATCGAAAATCTTCAAATAATTAGTTTAACATATTTAAGTTAATTAACCTTCTTTAACGTAATGAAGGTAATATAAAGCCATGGCGGCATAACGACAGTGCGTTTAGAAGAATTCCGTAATCTTATATTTAGGTATAAAGTCGATTTTCTTGTATATACGCATTTAGCAATCGATATCGAAAAGCTTCAAATAACTGGTTTAGCATATTTAGGTTAATTAACCTTCTTTATCTTACCGAAGTTTACATAAAGCCATAACGGCATAACGGCAGTATATTTGGGTGAATTCCGTAATCTATTACTTAGGTATAAAATCGATTTTCTTGTACATACAAATTTAGAAATCGATATCGAAATGCTTCAAATCAGTAGTTTAGCATATTTTAGTAAATTAACCTTCTTTAGCGTACTGAAATTTATATAAAGCCATACCGGCATAACGGGAGTGTATTTCGATGAATTCCGTAATCTTGTATTTAGATATAAAGCCGACTTTCTTGTATATACTCATTTAGCAATCGATATCGAAATACTTCAAATCATTAGTTTAATATATTTAAGTTAATAAAGCTTCTTAAACGTAATGAAGGGGATATAAAGCCAAGCTTCAAATAACTGGTTTAACATATTTAAGTTAATAATCCTTCTGTAACGAACTGAAGTTAACATAAAGCCATAACAGCAGTGCATTTAGAAGAATTCCGTTATCTTATATTTAGGTATAAAGTCGATTTTTTTGTGTATATACATTTAGCAATCGATATCGAAATGCTTTAAATCATTAGTTTAACATATTTAAGTTAATAAACCTTCTTTAACGAACGGAAGTTGGCATAAAGCCATGACGGCATAACGGCAGTGCATGTAGAAGAATTCCGTTATCTTATATTTAGGTGTAAAGTCGAATTTCTTGTATATACACATTTAGCAATCGATAACGAAATGCTTCAAATCATTAGTTTATCATATTTAAGTTAATAAACCTTATTTATCTTACTGAAGTTTACATAGAGCCATAACGGTATAACGGCAGTGCATTTGGAAGAATTCCGTAATCTTATATTTAGGTATAAAGTCGATTTTTCTTGTAAATATATATTTCGCAATAGATATCCAGATGCTTCAACTCATTAGTTTAACATATTTAAGTTCGTTAACCTTCTTTAACGTAATGAAGGTGATATAAAGCCATGGCGGCATAACGACAGTGCATTTAGAAGAATTCCGTAATCTTATATTTAGGTAAAAAGTCGATTTTCTTGTATATACACATTTAGCTATCGATATCGAAATGCTTCAAATCATTCGTCTAACATATTTAAGTTCGTTAACCTTCTTTAACGAACGGAAGTTGGCTTAAAGCCATGGCGGCATAACGGCAGTGCATTTAGAAGAACTCCGTAATCTTATATTTAGGTAAAAAGTCGATTTTCTTGTATATACACATTTAGCTATCGATATCGAAATGCTTCAAATCATTCGTCTAACATATTTAAGTTCGTTAACCTTCTTTAACGAACGGAAGTTGGCTTATAGCCATGGCGGCATAACGACAGTGCATTTAGAAGAATTTCGTAATCTTATATTTAGGCATAAATTCGATTTTCTTAAATATTCACATTTAGCGATCGATAACGAAATGCTTCAAATCATTAGTTTAACATATTTAAGTTAATTAACCTTCTTTAACGAACTGAAGTTAACATAAAGCAATAACGGCCTAACGGCAGTGCATGCAGAAGAATTCCGTAATCTTATATTTAGGTAAAAATTCGATTTTTTTGTATATACACATTTAGCAATCGATATCGAAATGCTTCAAATCATTCGTTTAACATATTTAAGTTTGTTAACCTTCTTTAACGTAATGAAGGTGATATAAAGCCATGGCGGCATAACGACAGTGCATTTAGAAGAATTCCGTTATCGCATATTTATGTATAAAGTCGATTTGCTTGTATATACACATTAAGCAATCGATAACGAAATGCTTCAAACCATTAGTTTAACATATTCAAGTTAATTAACCTTCTTTAACGTATTGAAGTTGATATAAAGCCATGGCGGCATAACGGCAGAGCATGTAGAAGAATTCCGTAATCTTATATTTAGGTATAAAGTCGATTTTGTTGTATATACACATTAGCAATCAACATCGAGATGGTTCAACTCATTAGTTTAGCATATTTAAGTTAATAAGCCTTCTTTAACGATCTGAAGTTGGCTTAAAGCCATGGCGGCATAACGGCAGTGCATTTAGAAGAATTCCGTAATCTTATATTTAGGTATAAAGTCGATTTGCTTGTATATACACATTAAGCAATCGATAACGAAATGCTTCAAACCATTAGTTTAACATATTCAAGTTAATTAACCTTCTTTAACGTATTGAAGTTGATATAAAGCCATGGCGGCATAACGGCAGAGCATGTAGAAGAATTCCGTAATCTTATATTTAGGTATAAAGTCGATTTTCTTGTATATACACATAAGCAATCGACATCGAGATGGTTCAACTCATTAGTTTAACATATTTAAGTTTATTAACCTTATTTTTCTCACTGAAGTGTACATAAAGCCATAACAGTATAACGGCAGTGCATTTGGAAGAATTCCGTAATTTTATATTTAGGTATAAAGTCGATTTTCTTGTACTTACACATTAAGCAATCGATATCAAAATGCATCAGATAACTGGTTTAGCATATTTAAGTTAATTAACCTTCTTTATCTTACCAAAGTTTACATAAAGCCATAACGGCATAACGGCAGTATATATATATATGAATTCCATTATCTTATATTTAGGTATAAAGTCGATTTTGTTGTACATACACATTTAGCAACCGATATCGAAATGCTTCAAATCATTAGTTTAACATATTTAAGTTAGTTAACCTTCTTTAAGGTAATGAAGGTGATATAAAGCCATGCCGGCATAACGACAGTGCAGGTAGAAGAGTTCCGTATTCTTATATTTAGGTATATAGTCGATTTTCATGGCGGCATAACGACAGTACATTTGGAAGAATTTCGTAATCTTATATTTAGGTCTAAAGTCGATTTTGTTGTATATACACATTTAGCAATCGATATCGAAATGCTTCTAATCATTAGTTTAACATATTTAAGTTAGTTAAACTTCTTTAACGTAATGAAGGTGATATAAAGCCATGACGGCATAACGGCAGTGCATTTAGAAGAATTCCGTTATCGCATATTTATGTATAAAGTCGATTTTGTTGTATATACACATTTAGCTATCGATATCGAAATGCTTCAAATCATTCGTTTAACATATTTAAGATCGTTAACCTTCTTTAACTAACTGAAGTTAACATAAAGCCATAACGGTATAATTGCAGTGCATTTGGAAGAATTCCGTAATCTTATATTTATGTATAAAGTCGATTTTCTTGTACTTACACATTAAGCAATCGATATCAAAATGCATCAGATAACTGGTTTAGCATATTTAAGTTAATTAACCTTCTTTATCTTACCAAAGTTTACATAAAGCCATAACGGCATAACGGCAGTATATATATATATGAATTCCATTATCTTATATTTAGGTATAAAGTCGATTTTGTTGTACATACACATTTAGCAATCGATATCGAAATGCTTCAAATCATTCGTTTAACATATTTAAGTTTGTTAACCTTCTTTAACGTAATGAAGGTGATATAAAGCCATGGCGGCATAACGACAGTGCATTTGGAAGAATTCCGTAATCTTATATTTATGTATAAAGTCGATTTTCTTGTATATACACTTTTAGCTATCGATATCGAAATGCTTCAAATCATTAGTTTGACATATTAAGTTAATAAACATTTTTAAGCATACTGAAGTCTACATAAAGACTTAACGGTATAACGGCAGTGCATTTAGAAGAACTCCGTAATGTTATAATTTTATATTTAGGTATAAAGTCGATTTTCTTGTATATATACATTTCGCAATCGATATGGAAATGCTTCAGATAACTGGTTTAACATATTTAAGTTAATAAACCTCCTTTAGCGAACTGAAGTTGACATAAAGCCATAACGGCACTGCATTTGGAAGAATTCCATAGTCTTAAATTTAGGCGTAAATTCTATTTTCGTGTATATACACATTTTGCAATCGATATCGAAATGCTTCAAATAACCCGTTTAGCATATTTAAGTTAATTAACCTTCTTTATCTTACTGAAGTTTACATAAAGCCATCACGGCATAACGGCAGTATATTTATATGAATTCCGTTATCTTATATTTAGGTATAAAGTCGATTTTGTTGTACATACACATTTTGCAATCGATATCGAAATGCTTCAAATCAATCGTTTAGCATATTTAAGTTAGTTAACCTTCTTTAACGTAATGAAGGTGATATAAAGCCATGGCGGCATAACGACAGTGCATGCAGCAGAATTCCGTAATCTTATATTTAGGTATAAAGTCGATTTTGTTGTATATACACATTTAGCAGTCGATAACGAAATGCTTCAAATCATTAGTTTAACATATTTAAGTTAATTTGCCTTCCTTAACGTAATGAAGTTGATATAAAGCCATGGCGGCATAACGACAGTACATTTGGAAGAATTCCGTAATCTTATGTTTAGGTATAAATTCGATTTTTTTTTACATACACATTTAGCTATCGATATCGAAATGCTTCAAATCATTAGTTTAACAAATTTAAGTTAATTGATCTTCTTTAACGTATTGAAGTTGATATAAAGCCATGGCGGCATAACGACAGTACATTTGGAAGAATTCCGTAGTCTTATATTTAGGTATAAAGTCGATTTTCTTTTATATATGCATTAAACAATCGATATCGAAATGCTTCAAATACCTGGTTTAACATATTTAAGTTAATAAACCTTCTTTAACAAACTGAAGTTAACATAAAGCCATAACGGCATAATGGCAGTGCATATGGAAGAATTCCGTAATCTTATATTTAGGTATAAAGTCGATTTTGTTGTATATACACATTAGCAATCAACATCGAGATGGTTCAACTCATTAGTTTAGCATATTTAAGTTAATAAGCCTTCTTTAACGATCTGAAGTTGGCTTAAAGCCATGGCGGCATAACGGCAGTGCATTTAGAAGAATTCCGTAATCTTATATTTAGGTATAAAGTCGATTTGCTTGTATATACACATTAAGCAATCGATAACGAAATGCTTTAAACCATTAGTTTAACATATTCAAGTTAATTAACCTTCTTTAACGTATTGAAGTTGATATAAAGCCGTGGCGGCATAACGGCAGAGCATGTAGAAGAATTCCGTAATCTTATATTTAGGTATAAAGTCGATTTTCTTGTATATACACATAAGCAATCGACATCGAGATGGTTCAACTCATTAGTTTAACATATTTAAGTTTATTAACCTTATTTTTCTCACTGAAGTGTACATAAAGCCATAACAGTATAACGGCAGTGCATTTGGAAGAATTCCGTAATTTTATATTTAGGTATAAAGTCGATTTTCTTGTACTTACACATTAAGCAATCGATATCAAAATGCATCAGATAACTGGTTTAGCATATTTAAGTTAATTAACCTTCTTTATCTTACCAAAGTTTACATAAAGCCATAACGGCATAACGGCAGTATATATATATATGAATTCCATTATCTTATATTTAGGTATAAAGTCGATTTTGTTGTACATACACATTTAGCAACCGATATCGAAATGCTTCAAATCATTAGTTTAACATATTTAAGTTAGTTAACCTTCTTTAAGGTAATGAAGGTGATATAAAGCCATGCCGGCATAACGACAGTGCAGGTAGAAGAGTTCCGTATTCTTATATTTAGGTATATAGTCGATTTTCATGGCGGCATAACGACAGTACATTTGGAAGAATTTCGTAATCTTATATTTAGGTATAAAGTCGATTTTGTTGTATATACACATTTAGCAATCGATATCGAAATGCTTCTAATCATTAGTTTAACATATTTAAGTTAGTTAAACTTCTTTAACGTAATGAAGGTGATATAAAGCCATGACGGCATAACGGCAGTGCATTTAGAAGAATTCCGTTATCGCATATTTATGTATAAAGTCGATTTTGTTGTATATACACATTTAGCTATCGATATCGAAATGCTTCAAATCATTCGTTTAACATATTTAAGATCGTTAACCTTCTTTAACTAACTGAAGTTAACATAAAGCCATAACGGTATAATTGCAGTGCATTTGGAAGAATTCCGTAATCTTATATTTAGGTATAAAGTCGATTTTGTTGTACATACACATTAGCAATCAATATCGAGATGGTTCAACTCATTAGTTTAACATATTTAAGTTAATAAACCTTCTTTAACGATCTGAAGTTGGCTTAAAGCCATGGCGGCATAACGGCAGTGCATTTAGAAGAATTCCGTAATCTTATATTTAGGTATAAAGTCGATTTTCTTGTATATACACATTTAGCAATCGATTACGAAATGCTTCAAACCATTAGTTTAACATACTTAAGTTAATTAACCTTATTTTTCTCACTGAAGTGTACATAAAGCCATAACAGTATATTGGCAGTGCATTTGGAAGAATTCCGTAATCTTATATTTAGGTATAAAGTCGATTTTCTTGTATTTACACATTAAGCAATTGATATCGAAATGCATCAGATAACTGGTTTAGCATATTTAAGTTAATTAACCTTCTTTATCTTAATAAAGTTTACATAAAGCCATAACGGCATAACGGCGGTATATTTATATGAATTCCGTTATCTTATATTTAGGTATAAAGTCGATTTTGTTGTACATACACATTTAGCAACCGATATCGAAAATCTTCAAATCATTAGTTTAACATATTTAAAATAGTTAACCTTCTTTATGGTAATGAAGGTGATATAAAGCCATGCCGGCATAACGACAGTGCAGGTAGAAGAGTTCCGTAATCTTATATTTAGGTATATAGTCGATTTTCCTGTATATACACATTAAGCAACCGATATCGAAAATCTTCAAATCATTAGTTTAACATATTTAAGTTAGTTAACCTTCTTTAAGGTAATGAAGGTGATATAAAGCCATGGCGGCATAACGACAGTGCATTTAGAAGAATTCCGTAATCTTATATTTAGGTATAAAGTCGATTTTTTTGTATATATGCATCTAGCAATCGATATCGAAATGCTTCAAATCATTAGTTTAACATATTTAAGTTAATTAACCTTCTTTAACGTAATGAAGGTGATATAAAGCCATGGCGGCATAACGACAGTGCATTTAGAAGAATTCCGTAATCTTATATTTAGGTATAAAGTCGATTTTGTTGTATATACACATTTAGCAATCGATATCGAAATGCTTCAAATCATAAGTTTAACATATTTAAGTTAATTAACCTCCTTTAACGTATTGAAGTCGATATAAAGCCATGGCGGCAGAACGACAGTACATTTGGAAGAATTCCGAAGTCTTATATTTATGTATAAAGTCGATTTTCTTGTATGTACACATTTAACAATCGATATCGAAATGCTTCAAATCATTAGTTTAACATATGAAAGTTAACAGACCTTCTTTAACGAACGGAAGTTGGTTTAAAGCCATGGCGGCATAACGGCAGTGCATTTAAAATAATTTCGTAATCTTATATTTTGGTATAAAGTCGATTTTGTTGTACATAAACATTTAGCAATCGATATCGAAATGCTTCAAATCATTAGTTTAACATATTTAAGTTAATTAACCTTCTTTAAGGTAATGAAGGTGATATAAAGCCATAGCGGCATAACGACAGTGCATGTAGAAGAATTCCGTAATCTTATATTTAGGTATATAGTCGATTTTCTTGTATTTACGCATTTAGCAATCGATATCGAAAATCTTCTAATAATTAGTTTAACATATTTAAGTTAATTAACCTTCTTTACGTATTGAAGGTGATATAATGCCATGGCGGCATAACGGCAGTGCATTTAGAAGAATTCCGTAATCTTATATTTAGGTATAAAGTCGATTTTGTTGTATATACACATTTAGCAATCGATATCGAAATGCTTCAAATCATTAGTTTAACATATTTAAGTTAATTAACCTTCTTTAACGTATTGAAGTCGATATAAAGCCATGGCGGCAGAACGACAGTACATTTGGAAGAATTCCGAAGTCTTATATTTATGTATAAAGTCGATTTTCTTGTATGTACACATTTAGCTATCGATATCGAAATGCTTCAAATAATTCGTTTAGCATATTTAAGTTCGTTAACCTTCTTTAACGAACGGAAGTTGGCTTATAGCCATGGCGACATAACGACAGTGCATTTAGAAGAATTCCGTAATCTTATATTTAGGCATAAAGTCGATTTTCTTGTATATACACATTTAACAATCGATATCGAAATGCTTCAAATCATTAGTTTAACATATGTAAGTTAATAGACCTTCTTTAACGAACGGAAGTTGGCTTAAAGCCATGGCGGCATAACGGCAGTGCATTTAGAAGAATTCCGTAATCTTATATTTAGGTAAAAAGTCGATTTTCTTGTATATACACATTTAGCTATCGATATCGAAATGCTTCAAATAATTCGTTTAGCATATTTAAGTTCGTTAACCTTCTTTAACGGAAGTTGGCTTATAGCCATGGCGACATGACGACAGTGCATTTAGAAGAATTCCGTAATCTTATATTTATGTATAAAGTCGATTTTCTTGTATGTACACATTTAACAATCGATATCGAAATGCTTCAAATCATCAGTTTAACATATGTAAGTTAATAGACCTTCTTTAACGAACGGAAGTTGGCTTAAAGCCATGGCGGCATAACGGCAGTGCATTTAGAAGAATTCCGTAATCTTATATTTAGGTAAAAAGTCGATTTTCTTGTATATATACATTTAGCTATCGATGTCGAAATGCTTCAAATAATTCGTTTAGCATATTTAAGTTCGTTAACCTTCTTTAACGAACGGAAGTTGGCTTATAGCCATGGCGACATAACGACAGTGCATTTAGAAGAATTCCGTAATCTTATATTTAGGCATAAAGTCGATTTTCTTAAATATTCACATTTAGCAATCGATAACGAATTGCTTCAAATCATTAGTTTAACATATTTAAGTTAATTAACCTTCTTTAACGAACTGAAGTTAACATAAAGCCATAACGGCATATCGGCAGTGCATTTGGAAGAATTCCGTAAACTTATATTTAGGTAAAAAGTCGGATTTCTTGTATATACACATTTAACTATCGATATCGAAATGCTTCAAATCATTCGTTTAACATATTTAAGTTCGTTAACCTTCTTTAACGTAATGAAGGTGATATAAAGCCCTGGCGGCATAACGACAGTGCATTTAGAAGAATTCCGTAATCTTATATTTATGTATAAAGGCGATTTTCTTGTATATACACATTCAGCAATCGATATCGAAATGCTTCAAATCATTAGTTTAACATGTTTAAGTTAATAAACCTTCTTTAACCTTTGGCTTAAAGCCATGGTGGCGTAACGGCAGTGCATTTAGAAGAATTGCGTAATCTTATATTTAGGTATAAAGATATATATATACACATAAGCAATCGATATCGAGATGGTTCAACTCATAAGTTTAACATATTTAAGTTAATTAACCTTATTTTTCTCACTGAAGTGTACATAAAGCCATAACGGTATAACGGCAGTGCATTTGGAAGAATTCCGTAATCTCATATTCAGTTATAAAGTCGATTTTCTTGTATTTACACATTAAGCAATCGATATCGAAATGCATCAGATAACTGGTTTAGCATATTAAGTTAATTAACCTTCTTTATCTTACTAAAGTTTACATAAAGCCATAACGGCAGTATATTTATATGAATTCCGTTATCTTATATTTAGGAATAAAGTCGATTTTGTTGTACATACACATTTAGCAATCGATATTGAAATGCTTCAAATCATTAGTTTAACATATTTAAGTTAGTTAACCTTCTTTAACGTAATGAAGGTGATATAAAGCCATGGCGGCATAACGACAGTGCATGTAGAAGAATTCCGTAATCTTATATTTGGGTATAAAGTCGATTTTGTTGTATATACGCATCTAGCAGTCGATATCGAAATGCTTCAAATCATTAGTTTAACATATTCAAGTTAACTAACCCTCTTTATCTTACTGAAGTCTACAAACGCCTTAACGGCATAACGGCAAAGCATTTAGAAGAATTACGTAATCTTATATTTAGGTATAAAGTCGATTTTGTTGTATATACACATTTAGCAATCGATATCGAAATGCTTCAAATCATTATTTTAACATATTTAAGTTATTTAACCTTCTTTAACGTAATGAAGATGATATAAAGCCATGGCGGCATAACGGCAGTGCATTTAGAAGAATTCCGTAATCTTATATTTAGGTATAAAGTCGATTTTCTTGTATATACACATTTAGCAATCGATATCGAAATGCTTAAAATCATTAGTTTAACATATTTAAGTTAATTAACCTTCTTTAACGTATTGAAGGTGATATAAAGCCATGGCGGCATAACGACAAAAATTGCAATTTAGAAAATTTCCCGTTTTCTTATATTTAGCAATAAAGTCGATTTTCTTGTACATCACATTTTAGAACATATTTAATGAAAAAATTCATTAGTTTAACGTATGTAAGTTATAAACCTTTTGGCGAAAGGAAGTGGCTTAAAGCCATTGGGGTAACGGCATATTTAGAAAATCCGTATTCTTGTATTTAGGTAAAAAGCGATTTTATCGTACATATATACACATTTATTTAAATCATATGAAATGTTCAAATCATTTTTTAAAGCATATTTAAGTTGGTTAACCTTCTAATAACGGCAGTGGCTTATAGCCATTGCGAATCGACATATTTAGAAGAATTCGTTTTCTTATATTTAGGCATTTAGTCGATTTTTAAATGTTAAACTTTTAAATTCGTTTAGCAATTTTCAAATCATTAGTTTAACGAATTTAAGTTTTTTAAAGCCTTCTTTAACGAAGTGAAGTTAACAAAAGCCATTACGGCAATCGGCATATTTGGAAAAATTTCCCGTTTTTTTAAATATTTAGGTAAAAAGTCGGTTTTTGTTTAAAACACATTTAACAAATCATATTTAAGTTTAAATTCATTCTTTAACAATTTAAGTTATTAAAGCCTGTAACGTAATGAGGTGATTTAAAGTCCGGGCATAACGAATATTTAGAAGAATTCCGAAATTTCTTTTATTAAAACACATTTTCTTGATATCACATCAGCAATCGATATCAAATGCTTCAAATATTAGTTTAACATGTTTAAGTTAATAAACCTTCTTTAACCTTTTGCTTAAAGCCATGGTGGCATAACGGCAGTGCATTTAGAAGAATTCCGTAATCTTATATTTAGGTATAAAGTCGATTTTGTTGTATATACACATAAGCAATCGATATCGAGATGGTTCAACTCATTAGTTTAACATATTTAAGTTAATTAACCTTATTTTTCTCACTGAAGTGTACATAAAGCCATAACGGTATAACGGCAGTGCATTTGGAAGAATTCCGTAATCTTATATTCAGTTATAAAGTCGATTTTCTTGTATTTACACATTAAGCAATCGATATCGAAATGCATCAGATAACTGGTTTAGCATATTTAAGTTAATTAACCTTCTTTATCTTACTAAAGTTTACATAAAGCCATAACGGCAGTATATTTTTATGAATTCCGTTATCTTATATTTAGGTATAAAGTCGATTTTGTTGTACATACACATTTAGCAATCGATATTGAAATGCTTCAAATCATTAGTTTAACATATTTAAGTTAGTTAAAGCCATGGCGGCATAACGACAGTGCATGTAGAAGAATTCCGTAATCTATTTGGGTATAAAGTCGATTTTATTGTATATACGCATCTAGCAGTCGATATCGAAATGCTTCAAATCATTAGTTTAACATATTCAAGTTAATTAACCCTCTTTATCTTACTGAAGTCTACAAACGCCTTAACGGCATAACGGCAAAGCATTTAGAAGAATTACGTAATCTTATATTTAGGTATAAAGTCGATTTTGTTGTATATACACATTTACCAATCGATATCGAAATGCCTCAAATCATTATTTTAACATATTTAAGTTAATTAACCTTCTTTAACGTAATGAAGGTGATATAAAGCCATGGCGGCATAACGACAGTGCATGTAGAAGAATTCCGTAATCTTATATTTAGGTATATAGTCGATTTTCTTGTATTTACGCATTTAGCAATCGATATCGAAATGCTTCAAATCATTAGTTTAACATATTTAAGTTAGTTAACCTTCTTTAACGTAATGAAGGTGATACAAAGCCATGGCGGCATAACGACAGTGCATGTAGAAGAATTCCGTAATCTTATATTTAGGTATATAGTCGATTGGCTAGTATTTACGCATTTAGCAATCGATATCGAAAATCTTCAAATCATTAGTTTAACATATTTAAGTTAGTTAGCCTTCTTTAACGTAATGAAGGTGATATAAAGCCATGGCGGCATAACGACAGTGCATGTAGAAGAATTCCGTAATCTTATATTTAGGTATAAAGTCGATTTTTTTGTTTATACACATTTAGCTATCGATATCGAAACGCTTCAAATCATAAGTTTAACATATTAAGTTAATAAACATTTTTTAGCATACTGAAGTCTACATAAAGCCTTAACGGTATAACGGCAGTGCATTTAGAAGAATTCCGTAATGTTATAATTTTATATTTAGGTATAAAGTCGATTTTCTTGTATATACACATTTCGCAATCGATATCGAAACTTCAGATAACTGGTTTAACATATTTAAGTTAATAAACCTCCTTTAGAGAACTGAAGTTGACATAAAGCCATAATTCCATAGTCTTATGTTTAGGCATAAAGTCGATTTTCTTGTATATACACATTTAGCAATCGATATCGAAATGCTTCAAATCATTAGTTTAACATATGTAAGTTAATAGACCTTCTTTAACGAACGGAAGTTGGCATAAAGCCAATACGGCATAACGGCAGAGCATTTAGAAGAATTCCGTAATCTTATATTTAGGTATAAAGTCGATTTTCTTGTATATACACATTTAGCAATCGATAACGAAATGCTTCAAATCATTAGTTTAACATATTTAAGTTAATTAGCCTTCTTTCTCTGACTGAAGTTTACATAAAGCCATAACGGTATAACGGCAGTGCATTTGGAAGAATTCCGTAAACTTATATTTAGGTATAATGTCGATTTTGTTGTATATACACATTTAGCAATCGATATCGAGATGGTTCAACTCATTAGTTTAACATATTTAAGTTAATAAACCTTCTTTAACGATCTGAAGTTGGTTAAAGCCATGGCGGCATAACGGGAGTGCATTTAGAAGAATTCCGTAATCTTATATTTAGGTATCAAGTCGATTTTCTTGTATATACACATTTAGCAATCGATAACGAAATGCTTCAAATCATTAGTTTAACATATTTAAGTTAATTAACCCTCTCTGTCTTACTGAAGTCTACATAAAGCCTTAACGGCATAACGGCAGTGCATTTAGAAGAATTCCGTTGTGTTATATTTAGGTATAATGTCGATTTTGTTGTATATTCACATTTAGCAATCGATATCGAGATGCTTCAAATCATTAGTTTAACATATTTAAGTTAATAAACCTTCAATAATTATCTGAAGTTTACGTAAAGCCATAACGGTATAACGCCAAGGCATTTGGAAGAAATCCGTAAACTTATATTTAGGTATAATGTCGATTTTGTTGTATATACACATTTAGCAATCGGTATCGAGTATCATTAGTATAACATATTTAAGTTATCTAACCTTCTTTATCTGACTGAAGTTTACTTAAGGCCATAACGGTATAACGGCAGTGCATTTGGAAGAATTCCGTAATCTTATATTTAGGTATAAAGTCGATTTTGTTGTATATACACATTTAGCAATCGATATTGAGATGGTTCAACTCATTTGTTTAAATTATCTGACCAATGTTTTTGTTTAACTCACCTCGTTCAAATAGTTTACCCGCTAGAGCGTTAGCAAAGTTGAAACAAAAATGTGACAATTGCCAAGCCCCTGATAGGAGTAGAAGAAAGAGTGAAGATTTTCCTGAGAGCCCTTTAAATTATCTAACCAATGCTTTGTGTTTGACCGACCTCGTTCCAATAGTTTAGCCGCTAGAGCGTTAGCAAAGTTGAAACAAAAATGTGACTATTGCCAAGCCCCTGATAAGAGTAGAAGAAAGATTGAAGATTTTCCTAAGAGCTCTTTAAATTATCTAACCAATGCATTATGTGTGACTCACCTCGTTCTAATAGTTTAGCATCAGAGCGTTAGCAAAGTTGAAACAAAAAGGTGACTATTTCCAAGCCCCTGATATGAGTAGAAGAAAGATTGAAGACTTTTCTGAAAGCTCTTTAAATTATCTAACCAATGCTTTATGTTTGACTAACCTCGTTTTAATAGTTTACCCGCTAGAGCATTAATAAAAGTGAAACAAAAATGTGACTATTTCCAAGCCCCTGATAGGGGTAGAATAAAGATTGAAGACTTTCCTGTGGGCTTTTTAAATTATCTAACCAATGTTTTATGTTTGACTCACCTCGTTCAAATAGTTTAGCCGCTAGAGCGTTATCAAAAGTGAAACAAAAATGTGACTATTGCCAAGCGCCTGATAGGAGTAGAAGAAAGAGTGAAGATTTTCCTAAGAGCGCTTTAAATTATCTAACCAATGCTTTGTGTTTGACCCACCTCGTTGCAATAGTTTACTCGCTAGAGCATTAATAAAAGTGAAACAAAAATGTGACTATTTCCAAGCCCCTGATAGGAGTAGAAGAAAGGTTGAAGACTTTCCTGAGAGCTCTTTAAATTATCTAACCAACGCCTTATGTTTGACCTAACTCGTTCCAATAGTTTAGCCGCTAGAGCGTTAGCAAAGTTGAAACAAAAATGTGACTATTACCAAGCCCCTGATAGGAGTAGAAGAAAGATTGAAGACTTTCCTGAGAGCTCTTTAAATTATCTAACCAATGCTTTATGTTTGACTCACCTTGTTCAAACGGTTTTCCCGCTAGAGCGTTATCAAAAGTGAACCAAAAATGTGACTATTTCCAAGCCCCTGATAGTAGTAGAACAAAGATAGAAGACTTTCCTGAGAGCCCTTTAAATTATCTAACCAATGCTTTATGTTTGACCCACCTCGTTCTAATAGTTTAGCATCAGAGCGTTAGCAAAGTTGAAACAAAAAGATGACTATTTCCAAGCCCCTGATATGAGTAGAAGAAAGATTGAAGACTTTTCTGAAAGCTCTTTAAATTATCTAACCAATGCTTTATGTTTGACTAACCTCGTTTTAATAGTTTACCCGCTAGAGCATTAATATAAGTGAAACAAAAATGTGACTATTTCCAAGCCCCTGATAGGAGTAGAATAAAGATTGAAGACTTTCCTGAGAGCTCTTTAAATTATCTAACCAACGCCTTATGTTTGACCTAACTCGTTCCAATAGTTTAGCCGCTAGAGCGTTAGCAAAGTTGAAACAAAAATGTGACTATTACCAAGCCCCTGATAGGAGCAGAAGAAAGATTGAAGACTTTCCTGAGAGCTCTTTAAATTATCTAACCAATGCTTTATGTTTGACTCACCTTGTTCAAACGGTTTTCCCGCTAGAGCGTTATCAAAAGTGAACCAAAAATGTGACTATTTCCAAGCCCCTGATAGTAGTAGAACAAAGATGGAAGACTTTCCTGAGAGCCCTTTAAATTATCTAACCAATGCTTTATGTTTGACCCACCTCGTTCTAATGGTTTAGCCGCTAGAGCGTTAGCAAAGTTGAAACAAAAATGTGACTATTACCAAGCCCCTGATAGGAGTAGAAGAAAGAATGAAGACTTTCGTGAGAGCCTTTAAATTATCTAACTAATGCTTTATGTTTGACTCACCTCGTTCAAATAGTTTAGCCTCAGAGCGTTAGCAAAGTTGAAACAAAAATGTGACTATTGCCAAGCCCCTGGTAGGAGTAGAAGAAAGATTGAAGACTTTCCTGTGAGCTCTATAAATTACCTAACCAATGCTTTTTGTTTGACTCACCTCGTTCCAATAGTTTAGGCACATAGCGTTAGCAAAGTTGAAACAAAAATGTGACTATTGCCACGCCCCTAATAGGAGTAGAAGAAAGAGTGAAGATTTTCCATAGAGCGCTTTAAATTATCTAACCAATGCGTTATGTGTGACTCACCTCTTTCTAATAGTTTAGCCTCAGAGCGTTAGCAAAGTTGAAACAAAAATGTGACTATTGCCAAGCCCTTAGTAAGAGTAAAAGAAAAATTGGGGACTTTCCTGAGAGCTCTTTAAATTATCTAACCAATGCTTTATGTTCGACCGACCCCGTTTCAACAGTTTAGCCACTAGAGCGTTAGCAAAGTTGAAACAAAAATGTGACTATTTCCAAGCCCCTGGTAGGAGTAGAATAAAGATTGAAGACTTTCCTGAGAGCTCTTTAAATTATCTAACCAATGCTTTATGCTTGACCCACCTCGTTCCAATAGTTTAGCCGCTAGAGCGTTAGCAAATTTGAAACAATACTCTGACTATTGCCAAGCCCCTGATAGGAGTAGAAGAAAGATTGAAGACTTTTCTGAGAGCCCTTTAAATTATCTAACCAATGATTTATTTGTGACTCACCTCGTTCTAACAGTTTAGCCTCAGAGCGTTAGCAAAGTTGAAATAAAAATGTGACTATTGCCAAGCCCCTGGTAGATGTAGAAGAAAGATTGAAGACTTTCCTGAGAGCTCTTTAAATTATCTAACCAATGCTTTATGTTGGACTCACCTCGTTCAAACAGTTTACCCGCTAGAGCGTTATCAAAAGTCATTAATTTTTCTTCTACATCTACCAGGGGCGTGGCAATAGTCACATTTTTGTTTCAACTTTGCTAACGCTCTAGTGTCTAAACTATTGAATCGAGGTGGGTCGAACATAAAGCATTGGTTAGATAATTTAAAAAGCTCTCAGGAAAGTCTTCAATCTTTGTTCTACTCCTACCAGGGGCGTGGAAATAGTCACATTTTTGTTTCTACTTTGCTAACGCTCTAGTGGCTAAACTATTGAAACGAGGTGTGTCGAACATAAAGCATTGGTTAGATAATTTAAAGAGCTCTCAGGAAAGTCTTCAAACTTTTTTCTACTCCTACCAGGGGCTTGGCAATAGTCACATTTTGGTTTCAACTTTGCTAACGCTCTGAGGCTAAACTGTTTGAACGAGGTGGGTCGATAATAAAGCATTGGTTAGATAATTTAAAGAGCTCTCAGGGAAGTCTTCAATCTTTCTTCTACATCTACCAGGGGCTTGGCAATAGTCACATTTTTGTTTCAGATTGGCTAACGCTCTACCGGCTAAACTACTGGAACGAGGTGGGTCAAACGTAAAGCATTGGTTAGATAATTTAAAGAGCTCTCAGGAAAGTCTTCAATCTTTCTTCTACTCTTACCAGGCGTTTGGCAATAGTGACATTTTTGTTTCAACTTTGCTAACGTTCTAGTGGCTAAACTATTGAAACGAGGTGGGTCGAACATAAAGCATTGGTTAGATAATTTAAAAAGCTCTCAGGAAAGTCTTCAGTCTTTCTTCTACTCCTACCAGGGGCTTGGAAATAGTCACATTTTTGTTTCAACTTTGCTAACGCTCTAGTGGCTAAACAATTGAAACGAGGTGGGTCGAACATAAAGCATTGGTTAGAAAATTTAAAGACCTCTTAGGAAAACCTTCTATCGTTCTTCTACTCGTACCGGGCGCTTGGCAATAGTCACATTTTTGTTTCACTTTTGAAAACGCTCAAGCGGGTAAACTATTTGAACGAAGTAGGTCGAACATAAAGCATTGGTTAGATAATTTAAAGTAATGAGTTGAACCATCTCGATATCGATTGCTAAATGTGTATATACAACAAAATCGACTTTATACCTAAATATAAGATTACGGAATTCTTCCAAATGCACTGCCGTTATACCGTTATGGCTTTACGTAAACTTCAGTCAGATAAAGAAGGTTCGTTCACTTAAATATGGTAAACTAATGATTTGAAGCATCTCGATATCAATTGCTAAATGTGTATATACAACAATATCGACTTTATGCCTACATATAAGACTACGGAATTCTTCCAAATGCAGTGCCGTTATGCCGCCATGGCTTTTACCAACTTCAGATCGTTAAAGAAGGTTTATTAACTTAAATATGTTAAACTAATGAGTTGAACCATCTCGATATCGATTGCTAAATGTGTATATACAAGAAAATCGACTTTATACCTAAATATAAGATTACGGAATTCTTCCAAATGCACTGCCGTTATACCGTTATGGCTTTACGTAAACATCAGTAAGAAAAAGAAGGTTAATTAACTTAAATATGTTAAACTAATGATTTGAAATATCTCGATATCGAGTGCTAAATGTGTATATACAACAAAATCGACATTATACCTAAATATATGTTTACGAAATTCTTCCAAATGCACTGACGTTATACCGTTAGGGCTTTATGTAAACTTCAGTCAGATAAAGAAGGTTAATTAACTTAAATGTGTTAAACTAATGATTTGAAGCATTTCGTTATCGATTGCTTAATGTGTATATACAAGAGAATCGATCTTATACTTAATATATAAGATTACGGAATTCACCCAAATATACTGCCGTTATGCCGTTATGGCTCTATGTAAACTTCAGTAAGATAAAGAAGGTTAATTAATCTAAATATGCTTAACCAGTTATTTGAAGCATTTCGATATCGATTGCTAAATTCGTATATACAACAAAATCGACTTTATGCCTACAAATAAGACTACGGAATTCATCCAAATGCAGTGCCCTTATGCCGCCATGGCTTTACGTAAACTTCAGTAAGAAAAAGAAGGCTAATTAACTTAAATATGTTAAACTAATGATTTGAAATATCTCGATATCGAGTGCTAAATGTGTATATACAACAAAATCGACATTATACCTAAATATATGTTTACGAAATTCTTCCAAATGCACTGGCGTTATACCGTTATGGCTTTATGTAAACTTCAGTAAGATAAAGAAGGATAATTAACTTAAATATGTTAAACTAATGATTTGAAGCATTTCGTTATCGATTGCTTAATGTGAATATACAAGAAAATCGACTTTATACCTAAATATAAGATTACGGAATTCTTCTAAATGCACTGCCGTTATGCCGTTATGGCTTTATGTTAACTGCAGTTCGTTAAAGAAGGTTTATTAACTTAAATTTGTTAAACCAGTTATTTGAAGCATTTCGATATCGATTGCTTAATGCATATATAAAAGAAAATCGACTTTATATCTAAATATAAGACTACGGGATTCTTCCAAATGTACTGTCGTTATGCCGCCATGGCTTTATATCAACTTCAGTACGTTAAAGAAGGTTAATTAACTTAAATTTGTTAAACTAATGATTTGAAGCATTTCGATATCGCTTGCTAAATGTGTATGTAAAAGAAAATCGACTTTATACCTGAATATAAGATTACGGAATTCTTCTAAATGCAGTGCCGTTATGCTGCCATGGCTTTATGCCAACTTCCGTTCGTTAAAGAAGGTTAAGTAACTTAAATATGTTAAACTAATGATTAGAAGCATTTCAATATCGATTGTTAAATTTGTATGTACAACAAAATCGACTTTATACCTAAATATAAGATAACGGAATTCATATAAATATACTGCCGTTATGCCGTTATGGCTTTATGTAAACTTCAGTAAGATAAAGAAGGTTAATTAACTTAAATATGCTAAACCAGTTATTTGAAGCATTTCCATATCGATTGCAAAATGTGTATATACAAGAAAATCGACTTTATGCCTAAATATAACACTACGGAATTTTTCCAAATGCACTGCCGTTATACCGTTTTGGCTTTATGTCAACTTCAGTTCGCTAAAGGAGGTTTATTAACTTAAATATGTTAAACCAGTTATCTGAAGCATTTCGATATCGATTGCGAAATGTATATATACAAGAAAATCGACTTTATATATAAAATTACAACATTACGGAGTTCTTCTAAATGCACTGCCGTTATACCGTTAAGGCTTTATATAGACTTCAGTATGCTAAAAAATGTTTACTAACTTAATATGTTAAACTAACGATTTGAAGCATTTCGATATCGATAGCTAAATGTGTATATACAAGAAAATCGACTTTGTACATAAATGTAAGACTACGGAATTCTTCCCATTGTATTGTCGTTATGCGGCCATGGCTTTACATCAACTTCAATACGTTAAAGAAGGTTATTTAACTTAAATATGTTCAACTAATGATTTGAGGCATTTCGATATCGATTTATAAATGTGTATATACAAGAAAATCGACTTTTTACCTAAATATTAGATTACGGAATTCTTCCAACTGCACTGCCGTTATACCGTTTTGGCTTTATGTAAACTTCAGTAAGATAAAGAAGGTACGTTAACTTAAATATGTTAAACTAATGATTTGAAGCATTTCGATATTGATTGCTAAATGTGTATATACAACAAAGCCGACTTTATACCTAAATATAAGATTACGGAATTCTTCCAAATCTACTGTCGTTATGCCGCCATGGCTTTATATCACCTTCATTACGTTAAAGAAGGTTAACTAACTCAAATATGTTAGACGAATGATTTTACGCATTTCGACATCGATAGCTAAATGTGTATATACAAGAAAATCGACTTTTTACCTAAATATAAGATTACGGAAATCTTCCAAATGCACTGCCGTTATACCGTTTTGGCTTTATGTAAACTTCAGTAAGATAAAGAAGGTTAGTTAACTTAAATATGTTAAACTAATGGTTTGAAGCATTTCGATATCGATTGCTAAATGTGTATATACAAAAAAATCGACTTTATACCTAAATATAAGATTACGGAATTCTTCCAAATCTACTGTCGTTATGCCGCCATGGCTTTATATCAACTTCAATACGTTAAAGAAGGTTTATTAACGAAAATATGTTAAACCAGTTATTTGAAGCATTTCGATATCGATTGCTAGATGCGTACATACAAAAAAATCGATTTTATACCTAAATATAAGATTACGGAATTCTTCCAAATGCACTGTCGTTATGCCGCCATGGCTTTATATCACCTTCATTACGGTAAAGAAGGTTAACTAACTTAAATATGTTAGACTAATGATTTGAAGCATTTCGATATCGATTGCTAAATGTGTATGTACAACAAAATCGACTATATACCTAAATATAAGATAACGGAATTCATATAAATATACTGCCGTTATGTCGTTATTGCTTTATGTAAACTTCAGTAAGATAAAGAAAGTTAATTAACTGAAATATGCTAAACCAGTTATTTGATGCATTTCGATATCGATTGCTAAATGTGTATATACAAGAAAATCGACTTTATACCTAAATATAAGATAACGGAATTCTTCTACATGCACTGCCGTTATACCGTTAAGGCTTTATGTAGACTTCAGTAAGCTAAAAAATGTTTATTAACTTAATATGTTAAACTAATGATTTGAAGCATTTCGTTATCGATTGTTAAATGTGTACATATAAGAAAATATACTTTATACCTAAATATAAGATAACGGAATTCTTCTAAATGCACTGCCGTTATGCCGCCATGACTATATGCCAACTTCAGATCGTTAAAGAAGGTTTATTAACTTAAATATGTTAAACTAATGATTTGAAGCATTTCGATATCGAGTGCTAAATGTGCACGTACAACAAAACCGACTTTATACCTAAATATAAGATAACGGAATTCATATAAATATACTGCCGTTATGCCGTTATGGCTTTATGTAAACTTCAGTAAGATAAAGAAGGTTAATTAACTTAAATATGCTAAACCAGTTATTTGAAGCATTTCGATATCGATTGCTAAATGTGTAAATACAAGAAAATCGACTTTGTACCTAAATATAAAATTATAACATTACAGAATTCTTCTAAATGCACTGCCGTTATACCGTTAAGGCTTTATGTAGACTTCAGTAAGCTAAAAAGCGTTTATTAACTTAATATGTTAAACTAATGATATGAAGCATATCGATATCGATAGCTAAATGTGTATATACAAGAAAATCGAATTTATACCTAAATATAAGATTACGGAATTCTTCTACATGCACTGCCATTATGCCGCCATGGCTATATGCCAACTTCAGATCGTTAAAGAAGGTTTATTAACATAAATATGATAAACGAATGATTTGAAGCATTTCGATATCGATAGCAAAATGTGTATATACAAGAAAATCGACTTTATACCTAAATATAAGATTACGGAATTCTTCCAAATTACTGTCGTTATAGCGCCATGGCTTTATTTCACCTTCAATACGTTAAAGATGGTTAATTAACTTAAATATGTTAAACTAATGATTTGAAGCATTTCGTTATCGATTGCTAAATGTTTATATACAAGAAAATTGACTTTATACCTAAATATAACACTGCGGAATTCTTCCAAATATACTGTCGTTATGCCGCCATGGCTTAAAATCAACTTCAATACGTTAAAGAAGGTTAATTAACTTAAATATGTTAAACTTATGATTTGAAGCATTTCGATATCGTTTGCTAAATGCGTATGTACAACAAAATCGACTTTATACCTAAATATAAGATTACGGAATTCTTCTAAATGCACTGTCGTTATGCAGCCATGGCTTTATATCACCTTCATCACGTTAAAGAAGGTTGATAACTTAAATATGTTAAACTAATGATTTGAAGATTTTCGATATCGATTGCTAAATGTGTAAATACAAGAAAATCGACTATATACTTAAATATATGATAACGGAACTCTTCTACCTGCACTGTCGTTATGCCGCCATGGCTTTATATCACCTTCATTACGTTAAAGAAGGTTTTTTAACTTAAATATGTTAAAATAATGATATGAAGCATTTCGATATCGCTTGCTAAATGTGTATGTAAAAGAAAATCGAATTTATACCTAAACATAAGATTACGGAATTCTTCCAAATGTACTGTCGTTATGCCGCCATGGCTTTATGTCACCTTCATTACGTTAAAGAAGGCTAATTAACTTAAATATGTTAAACTAATGATTTGAAGCATTTCGTTATCGATTGCTTAATGTGTATATACAACAAAATCGACTTTATACCTGAATATAAGATTACGGAATTCTTCTAAATGCAGTGCCGTTATGCTGCCGTGGCTTTATGCCAACTTCCGTTCGTTAAAGAAGGTTAAGTAACTTAAATATGTTAAACTAATGATTTGAAGCATTTCGATATCGATTGCTAAATTTGTATGTACAACAAAATCGACTTTATACCTAAATATAAGATAACGGAATTCATAAAAATATACTGCCGTTATGCCGTTATGGCTTTATGTAAACTTCAGTAAGATAAAGAAGGTTAATTAACTTAAATATGATAAGCCAGTTTTTTGAAGCATTTCCATATCGATTGCAAAATGTGTATATAAATTATAATTTTACTTTCAATTAATTTTAAATATCAGCTTTATTTAATTAAAGTATTTTTACAAAAATGATCTTAAAATACTGTCTTCTTTTAGCAACCAACGTGTCCTGCTAAAAGGTCTAATTGCAACAGGCCGCACTGCTGTTAATTCTGATTGGAACAACTAAACCTCGCTCTCTGTTACATCTCGCTGTTAGCTGCTCAGTTTGCTCTCACCTTAGTTCGCCCACGCTTGTTTTCGAACTATTGGCCATGTTAAGTCGCAGTTCTCCATCCAATGATCGCTTTCACGGCAGTTGGTTCGCACTTGCTTTACAACTGCTGGGATGTAAAGTAGTAGCTGTTAACTACAGTGATCTCTCTCACAGCGTTCGGTGCACACATGCCTAACAGCTTTTGTTAATGCTTCTACGTGGGTGACCAGCAGTTATTACTGCTTAACTCCTCCCCTTCTAAATGAGGGACGTCCACGATCCTCAACAGTAATGCCTAAGTTAATTTCATTTGTATGATTTCATAGATTATCACAACGTTATCATTGCATAAACTTTTGACCAATAACAGTGTTGCACATAGAATAGGTTGAGTTATAATTTTGTATGATTATGGTTGAGTCACTTTACTTTTGGCGTTAGTTCCGCAGACCCATACATAAATGGGAACAGGAATGAGTTACAAGTTAATGACTGAGATAGAGAGAACGATGATTATGAATGGTCGAGCATTGAGAAATTTTACAGCAGTTTAACAGCGGTATCATAAATCCATGAGAGTCTAAAATGCTGGTATTTGTGAGCAAGTTGCATTTACATGGTTGCCAAGTTGGTTGTTCTTAAATCTAATAACTATCGTTTTAACTTAACATAAATTTCCATTTCATTATAGTTAACAAAAATTTCAAAGTACAAAAGTTTTACATAGTAGAAATGAATATTCGTGAGATGCTCAGTTACCTAGCCACCATAGAATTTGATGTAGCAAAATTTAATTTTTTGTAATAAGCCTAGGTTTCTGTTATTGGAGTATCAAAGAAGAAATGTGGCCAGATTAGTATTTACCTTAAATTGTCTTTATGGACCACCCTCCCCTTAATTAAAACTGTACTCCCTAGGTCTTTTTCAATTGTATGTTCCTCAAAAAGTGGTGTTAACTTATTACCTAGTCTAGTATTTCTTTTTACCATAACTTTATCTCCTTCTTTAAAAACACGCTCGGTTCTGTTTCTGTTGTGACTTGTGAGCTCTTTTTGTTGCGCACATCTAATACGTTCAGATACTTCATTATTCGGTTCATCAATGCTGGATCTAAATACGTCTACTGGCCTCATTTTAGTAACAGAATGTATTGTTTTGTTATATTCAATGGTTGACAGCAAGATTAGATCCGTCGTATCATCAATACATCTTTCCAACTTCAGGCATCTAGCAATTTCAATTAAAGTGCTGTGAAACCTCTCTACCTGACCATTGGAGCAGCTATGCAAAGGTGGAGCATTGATGATATTAATACCAAAATTATTGGAAAGAAGTTGTCTGACAGTGTTTGAATTCAACGATTTTTCGTTGTCACAATAAATAATTTTTGTTTTTGGAAAAATGTTCAAAATTTGTATTAATTGGGGCTTTATGTCCAAAATTGTTCTCGACGCAATGGTCTGAATGACTGCGAATTTTGAGAACTTGTCTACACAAGTCAAGAAATACTTTGAGTCGGTAGAAAAAATGTCAATATGCAGGATCTCTCCTGAGTATAGTGGAATGGGTGTATCTGCTATTTTATGTTTCCGATGCTGCCTATTGTACTTCGATTTAGAGCAGATCCTACAGTTTAAAACAATCTCTTTGGCTTTCTTTTCCATCTTTGGGAAAAAATAGTCCCTCAAGATTTGCTTAACATTTTCCTGTGCTGCACGGTGTGCACGATTATGCTCCGCAGCTATTATTTCCAACTGATCATTCTGGTCAAAAATGTCCGTTACATATGTTTTAGTGTATCTAAATTTTGTACTTGGAAACAGTTGCACCAAGTCATGCTGAATGTGGGCTAGTATGGATAAATTACAATGAATTGCGTTAACTACATTAGTATTCACAATGTCCTGAATAGTTCCTAAGAGTGTGCTTCTGTCACAAAACTGTATGCAGTGTCTAGTTTTATTCCCAAAAATAATGAAAGTTCGTTTTGAGGGAAAGACTCACTTTCTTCAATAATTATTTGATTCCTAAAACAATTAACCGGTTTTTCAACTACCTCTATGGTGTACGTTAACGACCTTTCGCTATGAATCGTGGCTGAATCTTAGTTCATATTTTCATCCATCATATTAACCTGCTGTCGCGAAAGAGCATCGGCAACGTAGTTTTCTTTTCCAGGCTTGTAATAAAGTTTCGCATTATGTTCGTCGATAAATGCTTTCCAACGTTTAATCTTTGCATTTGGATTTCTGTCAGACACCGCAAACGTTAGCGGTTGATGGTCAGTAAAAATATTCAATTGTCGTACACCATAAAGATAGTTACGAAGGTTTTTTAATGCCCAGACTATGGCCAAAAGTTCCCTTTCATTAGTGGCAAAGTGAAGTTCATTGTCTTTTAGGGTTCTGGAAATCATGGTTATTGGTCTGCCTTCCTGAGAAAGAACGGCACCCAGGCCACGATTGGAAGCATCCGTAGTTAAATCAAATGCTTTTTTAAAATCGGGGTAAGCGAGCATTACGTCTTCCGATACTAAAATGTGTTTAAGTTTCTCAAATGCTTGCAGTTGCTTTGAATTTAAAAGTATTTTCACTCTTTTGGATCTGTATGCGCTAACTTTTCCATTATCCCCCTTCAAAATATCAGTCAATGGTTTGGCTATACTGGCAAAGTCTTTCACGAAGCATCTATAGTAGCTTGCTAATCCTAGAAAAGACCTGAGACCGAACAAGGTTTCGGGGGTTGGGAAGTTTAGCATTGTGCTAACTTTATCTGGGCACGTCTTAATGCCACCCCGTGATACAATAAATCCGAGATACTCTGTTTCAGTTTTGAAAAATTTGGACTTGTCGACTGACACCCTCATGTTAGCGTCATGTAGACTCTTCAAGACCCAATCTATGTCTTTAATGTGTTGTTCTTTAGATTCGGAATAAATAATAACATCATCTACATAAACAAAACAGCTTTTTCCTATCTTTTCCCTTAAGATGTCGTCTACGGCTCTTTGAAAAATACTCGGAGCGTTTTTTAATCCAAAAGGTAGCCTACAAAATTCATACTTTCCGTTGCTAACGGAAAAGGCTGTTTTTTCCCTGTCTCGTTCAGCGAGCTCGATCTGGTGAAATCCAGACTTCAAATCAAGGGTTGTGAAGTATTGTGCATGTCCCATATTTGATAAAATCGAAATGACATTTGGTATTGGGTATTTGTCGTCAATGGTATTTTCGTTCAGTTTGCGAAAATCTACCACCAGACGCTTGTTTTTATTGCCAAACTCATCAATGCCCTTCTTGTCCACGACCCAAATGGGGTTATTGTAGGGAGACGTAGATCGTCTTATAATACCATTTCGTAAAAGCTCTTTTATTTCATTGTTAACAAAGTCAAGTACCCCCATTGGATATGGATACATCTTAGAATAAATCGGTTCTTCGTGTTTTGTACGAATCCTAGCAACTACATTTGTGTTATATGGCAGTGATTCGTTCGGATCGGCAAAAAACCTGAGATCTTTTTTTAATCATATTTGAAAAATCCTCCTTTATTGCAAGAGGTACACTTTCCTGTTGAATTTTCAAAGCATTAATGCTTTCAATTTTTATAAAATATAATTTTTCAATTCCAAAATCATGAACTATTTCACCTTTTTGAAGGTCCACGACTGCATTGACTTGCGTTAGCAGGTCAAGCCCAATTATCGCGTCAAAGCTTATTAAATTTGGTAATATTATAAAATCTGAATTTATGCCAAACAAGTTAATTTTACATTTTTGCCCTACTTTGCTCTCGCCGTGAACTGATTTAACTACGAACGGTCTCGTTAAAGGCACAATGCCTTTTAATTCAGTAAAGGGGGTTTATAAAGCTTTTTGAAGCTCCTGTGTCCA
>JAPZAG010000427.1:0-73568 GCA_027475135.1 Bactrocera correcta | reverse complement strand
CTGAAGTTGACATAAAGCCATAACGGCACTGCATTTGGAAGAATTCCGTAGTCTTATATCTAGGCATAAAGTCGATTTTCTTGTATATACTCATTTATCAATCGATATCAAAATGCTTCAAATCATTAGTTTAATATATTAAAGTTAATAAAGCTTCTTTAGCGCACTGAAAATTACATAAAGCCATGGCGGCATAACGGCAGTGCCTTTAGAAGAATTCCGTAATGTTATATTTAGGTATAAAGTCGATTTTGTTGTATTTACACATTTAGCAACCGATATCGAAATGCTTCAAATCATTAGTTTAACATATTTAAAATAATTAACCTTCTTTAACGTATTGAAGGTGATATAAAGCCATGGCGGCATAACGACAGTACATGTGGAAGAATTCCGTAATCTTATAATTATGTATAAAGTCGATTTTCTTGTATATACGCATTTCGCAATCGATATCGAAATGCTTAAAGATCATTGGTTTAACATTTTTAAAGGGTTAATTAACCCCTTATCTTACTGAAGTTAAAAACATTAACGGCATAACGGCAGTGCATTTAGAAGAATTCCGTATTCTTATATTTAGGTATAAAGTCGATTTTCTTGTATATACTCATTTTGAAATCGATATCTTTAAACTTGAAAAAGTTAATAAAAGCCCTTTAAAAGGGCCCATAACGGCAGTGCCTTTAGAAGAATTCCGTAATGTTATATTTAGGTATAAAGTCGATTTTGTTGTATTTACACATTTAGCAATCGATATCGAAATGCTTCAAACCATTAGTTTAACATATTTAAAATAATTAACCTTCTTTAACGTATTGAAGGTGATATAAAGCCATGGCGGCATAACGACAGTACATGTGGAAGAATTCCGTAATCTTATAATTATGTATAAAGTCGATTTTCTTGTATATACGCATTTAGCAATCGATATCGAAATGCTTCAAATCATTAGTTTAACATATTTAAGGTAATTAACCCGCTCTATCTTACTGAAGTCTACGAAAGCATTAACGGCACAACGGCAGTGCATTTAGAAGAATTCCGTATTCTTATATTTAGGTATAAAGTCGATTTTCTTGTATATACTCATTTATCAATCGATATCAAAATGCTTCAAATCATTAGTTTAATATATTAAAGTTAATAAAGCTTCTTTAGCGCACTGAAAATTACATAAAGCCATGGCGGCATAACGGCAGTGCCTTTAGAAGAATTCCGTAATGTTATATTTAGGTATAAAGTCGATTTTGTTGTATTTACACATTTAGCAACCGATATCGAAATGCTTCTAATCATTAGTTTAACATATTTAAGTTAATAAACCTTCTTTAATGCACTGAAGTCTTCATAAAGCCTTAACGGTATAACTGCAGTGCATTTAGAAGAATTCCGTATTCTTATATTTAGGTATAAAGTCGATTTTCTTGTATTTACATATTAAGCAATCGATATCGAAATGCTTCAAATCATTAGTTTAACATATTCAAGTTAATTAACCCTCTCTGTCTTACTGAAGTCTACATAAAGCCTTAACGGCAATAACGGCAGTGCATTTAGAAGAATTCCGTTATCTTATATTTAGGCATAAATTTGATTTTCTTGTATGTACACATTTAGCAAGCGATATCGAAATGCTTCAAATCACTAGTTTAACATATTTAAGTAAATTAACCTTCTTTAACGTAATGAAGGTGACATAAAGCCTTGGCGGCATAACGACAGTGCATTTAGAAGAATTCCGTAATCTTATATTTGGGTATAAAGTCGATTTTGTTGTATATACGCATCGACATCGAAATGCTTCAAATCATTAGTTTAACATATTTTAGTTAATTAACCTTCTTTAACGTATTGAAGTTGATATAAAGCCATGGCGGCATAACGATAGTACATGTAGAAGAATTCCGTAGTCTTATATTTAGGAATAAAGTCGGTTTTCTTGTATATACAAATTTAGCAATCGATATCGAAATGCTTCAAGTCATTAGTTTAACATATTTAAGTTAATTAATCCTCTTTATCTTACAGAAGTCTACAAAAGCCATTACGGCAGTATATTTGGGTGAATTCCGTAATCTTTTATTTAGGTATAAAATCGATTTTCTTGTGTATACACATTTAGCAATCGATATCCAAATGCTTCAGCTCATAAGATTAACATATGTAAGTTAATAAACCTTCTTTAACGATCTGAAGTGGGCACATAGCCATGGCGGCATAACGGCAGTGCATGTAGAAGAATTACATAATCTTATATTTAGGTATATAATCGAGTTTGTTGTATATACGCATTTAGCAATCGACATCGAAATGCTTCAAATCATTAGCTTAACATATTTAAGTTAATAAACCTTCTTTAACGCAATGAAGTTGATATAAAGCCATGGCGGCATAACGACAGTGCATGTAGAAGAAATCCGTAATCTTATATTTAGGTATAAAGTCGATTTTCTTGTATATACGCATTTAGCAATCGATATCGAAATGCTTCAAATAACTGGTTTAGCATATTTAGGTTAATTAGCCTTCTTTATCTTACAGAAGTTTACATAAAGCCATAACGGCATAACGGCAGTATATTTGGGTGAATTCCGTAATTTTATATTTAGGTATAAAGTCGATTTTGTTGTATAAATATACGCATTTAGCAATCGACATCGAAATGCTTCAAATCATTAGTTTAACATATTTAAGTTAATTAACCTTCTTTAACGAACGGAAGTTGATATAAAGCCATGGCGGCATAACGACAGTACATTTGGAAGAATTCCGCAATCTTATGTTTCGGTATAAATTCGATTTTCTTGTATATACACATTTAGCAAGCGATATCGAAATACTTCAAATCATTAGTTTAACATATTTAAGTTAATAAACCTTCTTTAACGAACTGAAGTTAACATAGAGCCATAACGGCATAACGGCAGTGCATTTAGAAGAATTCAGTTATCTTATATTTAGGTATAATGTCGATTTTCTTGTATATACACATTTAGCAATCGATATCGAAATGCTTCAAATTATTAGTTTAACATATTTAAGTTAATAAACCTTCTTTAACGAACGGAAGTTGGCTTAAAGCCATGGCGACATAGCGGCAGTGCATTCAGAAGAATTCCGTAATCTTATATTTAAGTATAAAGCCGATTTTCTTGTATATACACATTTAGCTATCGATATCGAAATGCTTCAAATCATTAGTTTAACATATTAAGTTAATAAACGATTTTTAGCTTACTGAAGTCTACATAAAGCCTTAACAGTATAACGGCAGTGCATTTAGAAGAATTCCGTAATGTTATAATTAGGTACAAAGTCGATTTTCTTGTGTTTATACATTTAGCAATCGATATCGAAATGCTTCAACTCATTAGTTTAACATATTTAAGTTAATTAACCTTCTTTATCTTATTGAAGTTTACATAGAGCGATAACGGCATAACGGCAGTATATTTATATGAATTCCGTTATCTTATATTTAGGTATAATGTCGATTTTATTGTACATACGCATTTAGCAATCGATATCGAAATGCTTCAAATCATAAGTTTAAAATATTTAAGTTAATTAACCTTCTTTATCTTACTGAAGTTTACAAAAAGCCATAACGGTAAAACGGCAGTGCATTTGGAAGAATTCCGTAAACTTATATTTAGGTATAAAGTGGATTTTGTTGTATATACATATTTAGCAATCGATATAGAGATGCTTCAGTTCATTAGTTTAACATAATAAAGTTAATAAACCTTCTTTAACGAGCTGAAGTTGGCATAAAGCCATGGCGGCATAACGGCAGTGCATGTAGAAGAATTTCGTTATCTTATATTTAGGTATAAAGCCGATTTTCTTGTACATACACATTTAGCAAGCGATATCGAAATGCTTCAAATTATAAGTTTAACATATTTAAGTTAATAAACCTTCTTTAACGCACTGAAGTCTACATAAAGCCTTGATGGTATAACTGCAGTGCATATAGAAGAATTCCGTAATCTTATATTTAAGTACAAAGTCGATTTTCTTGTATTTACATATTTAGCAATCGATATCGAAATGCTTCAAATCATTAGTTTAACATATTTAATTTAATTAGCCCTCCTTGTCTTACTGAAGTCTATATAAAGCCTTAACGGCATAACGGCAGTGCATTTAGAAGAATTCCGTTATCTCATATTTAGGAATAAATTTGATTTTCTTGTATGTACACATTTAGCAAGCGATATCGAAATGCTTGAAATCATTAGTTTAACATATTTAAGTAAATTAACCTTCTTTGACGTAATGAAGTTGATATAAAGCCATGGCGGCATAACGGCAGTGCATTTAGAAGAATTCCGTAGTCTTATATTTAGGTATAAAGTCGATTTTCTTGTATATACACATTTAGCAATAGATAACGAAATGCTTCAAATCATTATTTTAACATATTTAAAATAATTAACCTTCTTTATCTTACTGAAGTTTACATGAAGCCATAACGGTATAACGGCAGTGCATTTGGAAGAATTCCGTAATCGTATATTTAGGTATAATGTCGATTTTGTTGTATATACATATTTAGCTATCGATATCGAGATGCTTCAACTCAATAGTTTAACATATTTATGTTAATAAACCTTCTTTAACGATCTGAAGTTGGCATATAGCCATGGCGGCATAACGGTAGTGCGTGTAGAAGAAGTCCGTGATCTTATATTTAGGTATAAAGTCGATTTTCTTGTATATACATATTTAGCTATCGATATCGAAATGCTTCATATCATTAGTTTAACATATTAAGTTAATAAACGCTTTTTAGCTTACTGAAGTCTACATAAAGCCTTAACTGTATAACGGCAGTGCATTTAGAAGAATTCCGTAATGTAATAAATTTATATTTAGGTATAAATTCGATTTTCTTGTATTTACACATTTAGCAATATATATCGAAACGCTTCAAATAACAGGTTTAGCATATTTAACTTAATTAACCTTCTTTATCTTACTGAAGTTTACATAAAGCCATAGCGGCATAACGGCAATATATTTATATGAATTCCGTTATCTTATATTTAGGTAAAAAGTCGATTTTGTTGTACACACGCATTTAGCAATCGATATCGAAATGCTTCAAATCATTAGTTTAACATATTTAAGTTAATTAACCTTCTTTAATGTAATGAAGGTGATATAAAGCCATGGCGGCATAACGACATTGCAGGTAGAAGAGTTCCGTAATCTTATATTTAGGTATAAAGTCGATTTTCTTGTATTTACACATTTAGCAATCGATACCGAAAGTCTTCAAATCATTAGTTTAACATATTTCAGTTAGTTAACCTTCTTTAACGTAATGAAGGTGATATAAAGCCATGGCGGCATAACGACAGTGCATTTAGAAGAATTCCGTAATCTTATATTTAGGTATAAAGTCGATTTTGTTGTATATACACATTTAGCAATCGATATCGCAATGTTTCAAATCATTAGTTTAACATATTTAAGTTAATTAACCTTCCATAACGTATTGAAGTTTATATAAAGCCATGGCGGCATAACGACAGTACATTTGGAAGAATTCCGTAGTCTTATATTTAGGTATAAAGTCGATTTTCTGGTATATATGCATTAAGCAATCGATATGGAAATGCTTCAAATAACTGGTTTAACATATTTAAGTTAATAAACCTTCTTTAACGAACTGAAGTTGGCTTAAGGCCATGGCGGCATAACGGCAGTACATTTAGAAGAATTCCGCAATCTTATATTTAGGTATAAAGTCCATTTTCTTGTATATACACATTTAGCTATCGATATCGAAATGCTTCAAATCATTAGTTTAACATATTTAAGTTAATTTACCTTCTTTAACGTATTGAAGTTGATATAAAGCCATGGCGGCATAACGACAGTACATTTGGAAGAATTCCGTAGCCTTATATTTATGTAAAAAGTCGATTTTCTTGTATATACACATTTAGCGATCGAGATGCTTCAACTCATTAGTTTAACATATTTATGTTAATAAACCTTCTTTAACGATCTGAAGTTGGCATATGGCCATGGGGGCAAAACGGCAGTGCATTTAGAAGAATTCCGTTATGTTATATTTAGGTATAAAGTCGATTTTCTTGTATATACACATTTAGCTATCGATATCGAAATGCTTCAAATCATTAGTTTAACATATTAAGTTAATAAACGCTTTTTAGCTTACTGAAGTCTACATAAAGCCTTAACGGTATAACGGCAGTGCATTTAGAAGAATTCCGTAATGTTATAATTTTATATTTAGGTATAAAATCGATTTTCTTATATATACACATTTAGCTATCGATATCGAAATGCTTCAAATCATTTGTGTAACATATTTAAGTTAATAAACATTTTTAAGCATACTGAAGTCTACATAAAGCCTTAACGGTATAACGGCAGAGCATTTAGAAGAATTCCGTAATGTTATAATTTATATTTAGGTATAAAGTCGATTTTCTTGTATATATACATTTCGCAATCGATATCGAAATACTTCAGATAACTGGTTTAACATATTTAAGTTAATAAACCTCCTTTAGCGAACTGAAGTTGACATAAAGCCATAACGGCACTGCATTTGGAAGAATTCCGTAGTCTAATATTTAGGCATAAAGTCGATTTTCTTGTATATACATATTTTGCAATCGATATCGAAATGCTTCAAATAACTGGTTTAGCATATTTAAGTTAATTAACCTTCTTTATCTGACTGAAGTTTACATAAAGCCATAACGGTATAACGCCAGTGCATTTGGAAGAATTCCGTAGTCTTATATTTAGGCATAAGGTCGATTTTCTTGTATGTACACATTTAGCAATCGATATCGAAATGCTTCAAATCATTAGTTTAACATATTTAAGTTAATTAACCTTCTTTAACGAACGGAAGTTGGCTTAAAGCCATGGCGGCATAACGGCAGTGCATTTAGAAGAATTCCGTAATCTTATATTTAGGTATAAAGTCGATTTTTTTGTTTATACAAATTTAGCTATCGATATCGAAATGCTTCAAATCATAAGTTTAAAATATTAAGTTAATAAACATTTTTTAGCATACTGAAGCTTACTTAAAGCCATGACGGTATAACGGCAATGCATTTAGAAGAATTCCGTAATGTTATAGATTTATATTTAGGTATAAAGTCGATTTTCTTGTATATATACATTTCGCAATCGATATCGAAATGCTTCAGATAACTGGTTTAAAATATTTAAGTTAATAAACCTCCTTTAGCGAACTGAAGTTGACAAAAAGCCATAACGGCACGGCATTTGAAAGAATTCCGTAGTCTTATATTTAGGCATAAAGTCGATTTTCTTGTATATACACATTTAGCAATCGATATCGAAATGCTTCAAATCATTAGTTTAACATATTTAAGTTAATTAACCTTCTTTAACGAACGGAAGTTGGCATAAAGCCATGACGGCATAACGGCAGTGCATTTAGAAGAATTCCGTAATCATATATTTATGTATAAAGTCGATTTTCTTGTATATACACATTTAGCAATTGATAACGAAATGCTTCAAATCATTAGTTTAACATATTTAAGTTAATTAACCTTCTTTATCTGACTGAAGTTTACATAAAGCCATAACGGTATAACGCCAGTGCATTTGGAAGAATTCCGTTAACTTATATTTAGGTATAATATCGATTTTAATGTATATACTCATTTAGCAATCGATATCGAGATGCTTCAAATCATTAGTTTAACATATTTAAGTTATTTAACCTTATTTTCTTACTGAAGTTTACGTAAAGCCATAACGGTATAACGGCAGTGCATTTGGAAGAATTCCGTTATCTTATATTTAGGTATAAAGTCGATTTTGTTGTATATACACATTTAGCAATCGATAACGAAATGCTTCAAATCATTAGTTTAACATATCTAAGTTAATTAAGCCTCTCGGTCTTACTGAAATCTACATAAAGCCTTAACGGCATAACGGCAGTGCATTTATAAGAATTCCGTAATCTTATATTTAGGTATAAAGTCGATTTTGTTGTATATACACATTAAGCAATCGATATCGAGATGGTTCAACTCATTAGTTTAACATATTTAAGTTAATTAAGCCTCTCTGTCTTACTGAAATCTACATAAAGCCTTAACGGCATAACGGCAGTGCATTTATATGAATTCCGTTATCTTATATTCAGGTATAAAGTCGATTTTGTTGTACATACGCATTTAGCAATCGATATCGAAATGCTTCAAATCATTAGTTTAACATGTTTAAGTTAATTAACCTTCTTTAACGTATTGTAGTTGGTATAAAGCCATGACGGCATAACGACAGTACATTTGGAAGAATTCCGTAGTCTTATATTTATGTATAAAGTCGATTTTCTTGTATATACACATTTAGCAGTCGATATCAAAATACTTCAAATCATTAGTTTGACATATTTAAGTTAATTAAGCCTCTCTGTCTTACTGAAATCTACATAAAGCCTTAACGGCATAACGGCAGTGCATTTATAAGAATTCCGTAATCTTATATTTAGGTATAAAGTCGATTTTCTTGTATATACACATTTAGCAATCGATATCGAAATGCATCACATAACTGGTTTAGCATATTTAACTTAATTAACCTTCTTTATCTTACTGAAGTTTACATAAAGCCATAGCGGCATAACGGCAATATATTTATATGAATTCCGTTATCTTATATTCAGGTATAAAGTCGATTTTGTTGTACATACGCATTTAGCAATCGATATCGAAATGCTTCAAATCATTAGTTTAACATATTTAAGTTAATTAACCTTCTTTAACGTATTGAAGTTGATATAAAGCCATGGCGGCATAACGACAGTACATTTGGAAGAATTCCGAAATTTTATATTTAGGCATAAATTCGATTTTGTTATATATACACATTTAGCAATCGATTTTGAAATGCTTCAAATAATTAGTTTAACATATTTAAGTTAATAAACCTTCTTTAACGAACGGAAGTTGGCTTAAAGCCATGGCGGCATAACGGCAGTGCATTTAGAAGAATTCCGTAATCTTATATTTAGGTATAAAGTCGGTTTTTTTGTTTACACAAATTTAGCTATCGATATCGAAATGCTTCAAATCATAGGTTTAAAATATTAAGTTAATAAACATTTTTTAGCATACTGAAGCTTACTTAAAGCCATGAGGGTATAACGGCAATGCATTTAGAAGAATTCCGTAATGTTATAGATTTATATTTAGGTATAAAGTCGATTTTCTTGTATATATACATTTCGCAATCGATATCGAAATGCTTCAGATAACTGGTTTAAAATATTAAAGTTAATTAACCTCCTTTAGCGAACTGAAGTTGACAAAAAGCCATAACGGCACGGCATTTGAAAGAATTCCGTAGTCTTATATTTAGGCATAAAGTCGATTTTCTTGTATATACACATTTAGCAATCGATATCGAAATGCTTCAAATCATTAGTTTAACATATTTAAGTTAATTAACCTTCTTTAACGAACGGAAGTTGGCATAAAGCCATGGCGGCATAACGGCAGTGCATTTAGAAGAATTCCGTAATCTTATATTTAGGTATAAAGTCGATTTTCTTGTATATACACATTTAGCAATTGATAACGAAATGCTTCAAATCATTAGTTTAACATATTTAAGTTAATTAACCTTCTTTATCTGACTGAAGTTTACATAAAGCCATAACGGTATAACGCCAGTGCATTTGGAAGAATTCCGTTAACTTATATTTAGGTATAATGCCGATTTTGATGTATATACACATTTAGCAATCGATATCGAGATGCTTCAAATCATTAGTTTAACATATTTAAGTTAATTAACCTTATTTTCTTACTGAAGTTTACGTAAAGCCATGGCGGCATAACGGGAGTGCATTTAGAAGAATTCCGTAATCTTTTATTTAGGTATAAAGTCGATTTTCTTGTATATACACATTTAGCAATCGATAACGAAATGCTTCAAATCATTAGTTTAACATATTTAAGTTAATTAAGCCTCACTTTCTTACTCAAATCTACATAAACCCTTTAACGGCATAACGGCAGTGCATTTATAAGAATTCCGTTGTCTTATATTTAGGTATAATGTCGATTTTGTTGTATATACACAATTAGCAATCGATATCGAGATGCTTCAAATCATTAGTTTAACATATTTAAGTTATTTAACCTTCTTTATCTGACTGAAGTGTACGTAAAGCCATAACGGTATAACGCCAGTGCATTTGGAAGAATTCTGTAAACTTATATTTAGGTATAATGTCGATTTTGTTATATATATACACATTTAGCAATCGATATCGAGATGCTTCAATTCATTAGTTTAACATATTTAAGTTAATTAACCTTCTTTATCTGACTGAAGTTTACGTAAAGCCATGGCGGCATAACGGCAGTGTATTCAGAAGAATTTCGTTATCATATATTTAGGTATAAAGTCGATTTTCTTGTATATACACATTTAGCAATCGATATCGGGATGCTTCAACCCATTAGTTTAACATATTTAAGTTAATTAACCTTCCTTATCTTACTGAACTTCACATAATGCCATACCGGTATAACGGCAGCGCATTTGGAAGAATTCCGTTATCTTATGTTTAGGTATAAAGTCGATTTTGTTGTATATACACATTTAGCAAACGATATCGAGATGCTTCAACCCATTAGTTTAACATATTTAAGTTAATTAACCTTCTTTATCTTACTGAACTTCACATAATGCCATACCGGTATAACGGCAGCGCATTTGGAAGATTTCCGTAATCTTATCTTTAGGTATAAAGTCGATTTTGTTGTATATACACATTTAGCAATCGATATCGAGATGCTTCAACCCATTATTTTAAAACATATTTAAGTTAATTAACCTTCTTTATCTTACTGAACTTTACATAATGCCATACCGGTATAACGGCAGCGCATTTGGAAGAATTCCGTAATCTTATGTTTAGGTTTTAAAGTCGATTTTTTGTATATACACATTTAGCAATCGATATCGAGATGCTTCAAATCATTAGTTTAACATATTTAAGTTAATTAACCTTCTTTATCTAACTGAAGTTGACATAAAGCCATACGGTATAACGGCAGTGCATTTGGAAGAATTCCGTAATCTTATATTTAGGTATAAAGTCGATTTTTTGTATATACACATTTAGCAATCGATATCGAGATGCTTCAAATCATTAGTTTAACATATTTAAGTTAATTAACCTTCTTTATCTAACTGAAGTTGCTACATAATAGCCATAGCGCGGTATAACGGCAGTGTCATTTAGAAGAATTTCGTAATCTTATATTTAGGTTTAAAGTCGATTTTCGTTGTATATACATAATTTAGCAATCGAATATCAAAATGGCTTGAAATCATTAGTTTAACATATTTAAGTTAATAAACCTTCTTTAATCGACTGAAGTTACATAAAGCCATGGCGGCATAACGGCAGTGCATTTAGAAGAATTCCGTAATCTTATGTTTAGGTATAAAGTCGATTTTGTTGTATATACACATTTAGCAATCGATATCGAGATGCTTCAACCCATTAGTTTAACATATTTAAGTTAATTAACCTTCTTTAACGAACTGAAGTTGGCATAAAGCCTGGCGGCATAACGAAGTGCATTTAGGAGAATTCCGTAATCTTATATTTAGGTGTAAAGTCGATTTTCTTGTATTTACATATTTAGCAATCGATATCGAAATGCTTCAAATCATTAGTTTAACATATTTAAGTTAATTAACCCTCTTTATCTTACTGAAGTTACATAAAGCCATAACGGCATAACGGCAGTGCATTTAGAAGAATTCCGTAATCTTATATTTAGGTATAATGTCGATTTTCTTGTATATACACATTAAGCAATCGATATCGAGATGCTTCAAATCATTAGTTTAACATATTTAATTTAAATTAAACCTTCTTTACAACTGAAGTTACATAAAGCCATAACGGTATAACGGCAGTGCATTTAGAAGAATTCCGTAATCTTATATTTAGGTATAAAGTCGATTTTGTTGTATATACACATTTAGCAATCGATATCGAAATGCTTCCAATCATTAGTTTAACATATTTAAGCTAATTAACCCTCTTTATCTTACTGAAGTCTACAAAAGCCTTAACGGCATAACGGCAGTGCATTCAGAGAAATTCCGTTATCATATATTTAGGTATAATGTCGATTTTCTTGTATATATGCATTAAGCAATCGATTTCGAAATGCTTCAAATAACTGGTGTAACATATCTAAGTTTATAAACCTTTTTAACGAGCTGAAGTTAACATAAAGCCATAACGGCATAACGGCATGCATTTAGAAGAATTCCGTAATCTTATTATTTAGCTATAAATTCGATTTTGTTGTATATACACATTTAGCAATGATATCAAATGCTTCCAATCATTAGTTTAACATATTTAAGTAATAAACCCTCTTTAACGTACTGAAGTTACATAAAGCCATGGCGGCATAACGGCAGTGCATTCAGAAGAATTCCGTAATCTTATATTTAGGTATAAAGTCGATTTTCTTGTATATATGCATTAAGCAATCGATATCGAAATGCTTCAAATAACTGGTTTAACATATTTAAGTTTAATAAACCTTCTTTAACGAACTGAAGTTAACATAAAGCCTAGGATAACGGCAGTGCATTTAGAAGAATTCCGTAACTTATATTTAGGTATAAAGTCGATTTGTTGTATATACTCATTTAGCAACGATATCGAAATCTTCAAATCATTAGTTTAACATATTTAAGTTAATAAACTTCTTTAACTATTGAAGTTTAATAAAGCCATGGCGGCATAAGGCAGTGCTTTTAGAAGAATTCCGTAACTTATATTTAGGTATAAAGTCGATTTTTTATTTTACACATTTAGCAATGATATCGAATGCTTCCAATCATTAGTTTAACATATTTTAGTTAATAAACTTTTTTTACTTATTGAAGTTAATAAAGCCATGGCGGATAACGGCAGTCATTTGGAAGATTTCCGTAATTTATATTTATTTTAAAAAAGATTTTCTTGTATTTACATTTAGCAATCGATTTCGAAATGCTTCAAATAACTGGTTTACATATTTAAGTTAATAAACTTCTTTAACAACTGAAGTTAACATAAGCCCTAAGGATAAGGCAGTGCATTTGAAGAATTCCGTAACTTATATTTAGGTATAAAGTCGATTTTGTTGTATATACATTTAGCAAAGATTGAAATCTTTAATCATTAGTTTAACATATTTAAGTTAATAACCTTCTTTAACGATTGAAGTTAATAAAGCCATGGCGGCATAAGCAGTCATTTGGAAGAATTCCGTAATCTTATATTTAGGATAAAGAGATTTTCTTGTATATACATTTAGCAATCGATTTCGAAATGCTTTAAATATGGTTTAACATATTTAAGTTAATTAACCTTCTTAACTTACTGAAGTTACAAAGCCTTAAGGATAGGCAGTGCATTTGAAGAATTCCGTTACTTATATTTAGTAAAAGTCGATTTTTTGTATATACATTTAGCAACGATTGAAAATTAAATCATTAGTTTAACATATTTAAGTTAAAAACTTCTTTAACGACTGAAGTTGCATAAAGCCATGGCGGCATAAGGCAGTGATTTAGAAGAATTTCGTTATCTTATATTTAGGATAAAGCGATTTTCTTGTATATACACATTTAGCAATCGATATCGGAATGCTTAACCATTAGTTTAACATATTTAAGTTAATTAACCTTCTTAATCTTACTGAATCACAAAGCCTTACCGGATAGGCAGGCATTTGGAAGAATTCCGTTATCTTATTTTAGTAAAAGTCGATTTTTTGTATATACACATTTAGCAACGATATCGAAGTTCAAACATTAGTTTAACATATTTAAGTTAATAAACCTTCTTTACTACTGAATTGCATAAGCCATGCGGATAACGGCAGGATTGAAGAATTTCGTTATCTTATTTTAGGTATAAAGTCGATTTTTTGTATATACACATTTAGCAATCGATATCGGGATGCTTCAACCCATTAGTTTAAATATTTAAGTTAATTAACCTTCTTTATCTTACTGAACTTTACATAATGCCATACCGGTATAACGGCAGCGCATTTGGAAGAATTCCGTTATCTTATGTTTAGGTTTAAAGTCGATTTTTTGTATATACAATTTAGCAACGATATCGAATGGTTAACCCATTAGTTTAACATATTTAAGTTAATTAACCTTCTTTACTACTGAATTGCATAAGCCATGCGGATAACGGCAGGATTTGGAAGATTTCCGTAATCTTATTTTAGGTATAAAGTCGATTTTTTGTATATACACATTTAGCAATCGATATCGAATGTTCAACCATTAGTTTAAAATATTTAAGTTAATTAACCTTCTTTATCTACTGAATTGCATAAGCCATGCGGATAACGGCAGGATTTGGAAGAATTTCGTATCTTATTTTAGGTTTAAAGTCGATTTTTTGTATATACAATTTAGCAATCGATATCAAATGGTTAAATCATTAGTTTAACATATTTTAGTTAATTAACCTTCTTTACTACTGAATTGCATAAGCCATGCGGATAACGGCAGGATTTGGAAGAATTCCGTAATCTTATTTTAGGTATAAAGTCGATTTTTGTATATACACATTTAGCAATCGATATCGAATGTTCTAATAACTGGTTTAACATATTTAAGTTAATAAACATCCTTTAAAGAACAGATGTTATTATAAAGCCACAACGGCATAACGGCAGTGCATTTAGAAGAATTCCGTAATCTTATATTTAGATATAAATTCGATTTTCTTGTATATACTCATTTAGCAATCGATATCGAAATGCTTCAAATCATTAGTTTAATATATTTAAGTTAGTAAAGCTTCTTTAACGCACTGAAGTTAACATAAAGCCATGGCGGCATAACGGCAGTGCATGTAGAAGAATTCCGTAATCTTATATTTAGGTATAAAGTCGATTTTGTTGTATATACGCATTTAGCAATCGACATCGAAATGCTTCAAATCATTAGTTTAACATATTTAAGTTACTTAACCTTCTTTATCGTATTGAAGGTGATATAAAGCCATGGCGGCATAACGACAGTACATTTGAAAGAATTCCGTATTCTTATATTTAGGTAAAAAGTCGATTTTTTTGTATATATGCATTAAGCAATCGACATCGAAATAACTGGTTTAACATATTTAAGTTAATTAACCTTCTTTAACGTACAGAAGTTAACATAAACCATAACGGCATAACGGCAGTGCATTTAGAAGAATTCCGTAATCTTATATTTAGGTATAAACTCGATTTTCCTGTATATACACATTTAGCAGTCGATATCGAAATGCTTCAAATCATAAGTTTAATATATTTAAGGTAATAAACCTTCTTTAACGAACTGAAGTTAACATAAAGCCATAATGGCATAACGGCAGTGCATTTAGAAGAATTACGTAATCTTATATTTAGGTATAAAGTCGATTTTCTTGCATATACTCATTAAGCAATCGATATCGAAATGCTTCAAATCATTACTTTAACATATTTAAGTTAATAAACCTTCTTTAACGAACTGAAGTTAACATAAAGCCATAGCGGCATAACGGCAGTGTATTTAGAAGAATTCCGTTATCATATATTTAGGTGTAAAATCCATTTTTTTGTATATACGCATTTAGCAATCGATATCGAAATGCTTCAAATCATTAGTTTAACATATTTAAGTTAATAAACCTTCTTTAACGAACTGAAGTTGGCATAAAGCCATGGGGGCATAACGGCAGTGCATTTAGAAGAATTCCGTAATCTTATGTTTAGGTATAAAGTCGATTTTCTTCTATATAAGCATTAAGCAATCGATATCGAAAGGCTTCAAATAACTGGTTTAACATATTTGAGTTAATAAACCTTCTTTAACGAACTGAAGTTAACATAAAGCCATAGCGGCATAACGGCAGTGTATTTAGAAGAATTCCGTTATCATATATTTAGGTGTAAAATCCATTTTTTTGTATATACGCATTTAGCAATCGATATCGAAATGCTTCAAATCATCAGTTTAACATATTTAAGTTGATAAACCTTCTTAAACGTAATGAAGGTGATATAAAGCCATGGCGGCATAACGACAGTGCATTTAGAGGAATTCCGTAATCTTATACAGGGTAGGCCATTTAAAGTTGACCCAAAAAAAAAAAAGAACAAAAGAAAACAATGTTTTTTGTTCATTTCAAAAATGATTTATTTTGGTCCAAGGGGATTTGTTTCAGCTAATATTTAAAAATTAGATCGCGTAAATGGGCACCTTTAGCTTTGATAGCTAAATGCACTCTTTTTTCGACATTTTCCATGACTTTGGCCAATGTTTCGGATGATATGGCGGCTGTTTCACGTCGAATGTTGGCTTTCAGTTGAGCTAAGGTCTTTGGCTTATTAGCGTATACCTTGGATTTCAAATAACCCCACAAATAAAAGTCTGGTGGCGTCAAATCTGGTGATCTCGGTGGCCAGTCAACATCACCATTTTTCGATATCAATCGCCCGGGGAAAAATGGTCGCAATAAATTGATTGTTGGTCGAGCTGTATGGCATGTAGCCCCGTCCTGTTGAAACCAGAAGTTATCCATGTCATTTTCGCGAATAATGGGTATCACAAAATCCGTTATCATGGCTCGATAACGCTCACCATTGACTGTTGTCGTGGCTCCATCATCGTCTTCGAAAAAATACGGTCCGATGATCATATTCGCGCAAACACCGCACCAAACTGTTACTTTTTGGTCGTAAAGAGGCTGTTCTTCAATTAATTGAGGATTTTCGGTGGCATAAAATCGGCAATTTTGCTTGTTTACGCCTCCATTCAACGAGAAATGTGCCTCGTCTGACATGATGAGTTTTCACCAAAAGTCAAGTTCGTTTTCAGCCATTTCGATGGCCCATTTGCCAAAATTAAGGCGTCGCGGATAATCAGCTGGGTTTAGTTTTTGTGCCATTTGAATTTTATATGGAAACATCTTCAAATCTTTATGAATTATGCGTCGGAGAGTGGTGCGAGAGATGTCTAATTCCTGAGAGCGGCGATAACTCGATGTCGATGGAGTCTCCTCAATACTGGCTCGTACAGCTTCGATATTTTCATCAGAACGTCTTGTGCGTTGTCTGGATGCATGACTGGCATTACTGAGATTACCGGTGTTCACAAATTTTGCGTATAAAGACTTAATTGTGTTCTTAACTGGAGCACTTTTCACTTTATTTTTTTTTGCGAAACGCACGTTGAGTTAACACAATTGAAAAGTTATTTTGAATATAAAGCTGAACAATTTCAGCGCGTTCTTTTGGAGTGTACTGTTCCATAGTATAAATTGTCTTCGAATGACGCTTCTAACGCGGTATGACATTAGCCGATTTGTCAGCGCTGTCAAAAGTTACAGCGTTGCCAGATGGGTCAACTTTAAATGGCCTATTTAGGTATAAAGTCGATTTTGTTGTATATACGCATTTAGCAATCGATATCGAAATGCTTCAAATCATTAGTTTAACATATTTAAGTTAATTATCCTTCTTTTTCTTACTGAAGTTTACATAAAGCCATAACGTTATAACGGCAGTGCATTTGGAAGAATTCCGTAATCTTATATTTAGGTATAAAGCCGATTTTCTTGTATTTACACAATTAGCAATCGATCTCGATATGCTTCAAATCATTAGTTTAACATATTTAAGATAGTAAACTTCTGTAACTTATTGAAGGTGATATTAAGCCATGGCGGCATAACGACAGTACATTTGGAAGAAAGCCGTAATCTTATATTTAGGTAGACTCAGTCACCGACTAACCTCTGACGCGTGCGGACGTTCACTCTTCTCGTGTGTTATCAGTATTCGCTTATTTGCTGTTTTCGGTATACCGTTTCGTTACTCTGTGACGCTCTCTGTGTATCAATTGATCTATTGCTCTCTTTAAAAACAAAAAAAAAATAAAAAATTAAAAAAAAAGTGCATAAATAGTTATAAGTGGTTGTGTAAGGTGTTTTCATAATGCCCCCTGGGGCCTACAATCCAGGGGAAAATAGGTTCGCCCTACTTTCCTCTAGTCCTCATACAAAAGGAAAAAAAGCCAACAAATCTCAAGAGACTTTCCCTGAGCTCCCCCCCATTAACATTTTTAAAAACGACGACCCAAAATACATAGTTCTTAAATCATTAGAAGACAATAAACCACTGTCACGTTTTTCATGCTTCGCGGTGCATAAAGCCATTTTAGGCATTAGCAAAGATGTTAAATCCATTTCAGAATTGCGCGACGGAAGTCTTCTCCTACTAGTCAAAAATAAAAAAACTGCTGAAAAATTCACAAACACGACAACACTTTCGAACATCTGCAAAATTTCAGCCAATTACCATGAACACCTTAACTCCGTAAAAGGCACGATTTTCGCGCCATTTCTTAACCATTTGCCTGAAAAAGAAATTATTGAAGGCCTTGAAGATTATGGAGTAAGTGCAGTGTATAAATTCCAGAAGAAGCTTGAAGGTGTCATAGTCACAACAGGTGCAATGCTCCTCACTTTTGATGCCTACAAGCTACCTGAGGAAATTGATGTAGCCTGGCGAAAAATTTCAGTCCGTCCCTACTATCCCAATCCGATGCGCTGCAAAACCTGTCAAAGGCTCGGACACACAATAAAAAAATGCAAAGGCCTTCCTACATGCGTCAACTGCAGTCTCCCCCCTCACAATGACAGCGAATGCTCAAGAACCATGTGTGTGAATTGCTCAGGCGAACACCCTTCCTCCGCAAACACTTGTCCCAAGTTTATACAGGCTAAAGAAATTTTAAAAATAAAAACCATCGACAAATGCAGCATGCGTGAAGCAGCAACTAAATACAGATCTCAGCACTCCTCTACCTCTTCTTTTACACCCTTTTCAACAATAATTTCTCTACCTGCACAATAAAACAACTCCAAACATTCCCACTTCAGCCCCCACAACATCAAAACCTTCCGAAAACGACAAAACGAAAAATTCACCTCAAGCTTCAAAAAAAATTTCCACCTCTTCAAATAACACTTCAACTAACATTAGCTTACCAAACTCCAACAAATCTGTGGCCCATTCATGGGCTTCTAGCACGACCACGCCAACAAACAAAAAAACCTTCAATCACCAATTCACCTTTTAATTCTACTTTGACCAAACCCTTCTCTCTCACCAATTCTTCAACAATCAACCCCACCTCAAGTAACAATTATATCTTCCCCTCGCCCAGAAATAACGACTGTGGTGGTCTAATGCTCTCCGACTCAGTACAAGCTGAGCCAAAGAGCGTTGCTGATCATAACAGTGACTTCGAAATGTAATGCATCTCTTACTGCATGTGGCTACCGGCGCTCTGCTCGCAGAGTGTCAAAAGCAGTTACATGCGTGTGTGTATGCATATATTCGTTCTCCCATAACTTTTCGTTTTACCTCCATATCATTTGCTATTCATCATGTTATCAATTTTGCAATGGAATATGAATGGTTACCTCAATAACTATCACGAACTTGAAATTCTGATTAAATACTATTCCCCATCCATCATTCTTTTAACCGAAACTCACTTACCCCAAAACCAAACTGCCTACACTCCCAAAAATTACATAGGGCATTTCTACAATCTACCTCAGATCACTAGTAAAAAGCAAGGAATTGCAATATTAGTCAAAAGGAATATTCAACACAAGCTATCACCTATTCAAACAAGTTTCTCAGCACTAGCGATCGACATCAATTCAACAACCAAGATAGTGGCTGTTTGCATGTACATTCCTCCCAAAGATACTTTTTCTACAGCTGATATTTCACAACTTCTGAACCAATTCAGTACGCAATGCATCATTGGAGGCGACTTCAACGCCTGGAGTACTATCTGGGGATCTGATTACACAAACTCTAGAGGACAAAAAATTGAAGAAGCGTTAATCTCATCCAATTTTATATCACTAAATAATGGTGCCCCCACCCACTTTTCGACTCACCACACCTTTTCTACAGTTGACATTACACTTTGTTCCGCAACTCTAGCCTCAAACTGCCAGTGGAAAGTCCTTGACTCATTGCATGGAAGCGACCACTTCCCTATCCTTACCCAAATAACCTCAGATTTTCAACCAATCCTTAGGGAAAATTCACACCCGGATTTAAAACTAACCAAGCCGACTGGAAGAAATTCGGTCAAATATGCGAAGAAATCAGTGCAGCCTCTCCAATTGCTAATAACATAAACCAAGAAGCAGCTAAAATCTTAAGAGTTATACGATCAGCAGCTCACCTCACTATACCACAAACTAAACCAAATAGATCCAATAAAACCGTTCCTTGGTGGAGCTCCGAACTATCCACACTCCAAGTTTCCAAACAGAACTTGTGGCACCAATACAAAACCGTTCGCTCAACAGAAAATCTATTGAGATACAAAAAAGCAAACGCACAATTTAAGCGAAACGCCAAATTAGCAAAGCGCAAAGCATTTGAAGAACTCACCTCCAGCATAAACCCATCAACAAAACCTAAAAAAAATTTGGGAAAGACATACGAAAACTTACTCGCTCCCCAAGACAAATGTCCTTTACGTACATTAATTCCGCTAATGGACCACTCTCTGACCCACATGCTATTGCCAACAATTTTTCTTCTCAGTTCTCCCTTTCCTCCTCCGATACATCCTTTTCAAACACTTTCCGTAACTTAAAAGCAAGACGACTAAACCAGGAACCACCAATCTCTTACCCTTTATCAATCGCAGCCAAGCAACTTGAGTCCAAAATCCTCCCATCAGAACTCGAATTTGCCCTCTCCTCAGTCAAAGGAAGTTCACCAGGCCTGGACAAGATTACATATCCCATAATCCAAAACCTGCCAAACTCAGTCAGGAGTAGACTACTCAAGCTTTACAATTGCATTTTTGATAGTGGACCCTACCCACAATTTTGGAAAACTGCATGTATTGTTCCAATACTAAAACCCTCCAAACCCCCTTCAGATGTAAACAGTTATAGACCAATTTCGCTCCTATCATGTCTTGGAAAATTATTAGAAAAAATTATTGTCAATCGCTTAGCGTGGTATGCTGAAGTGAAAAACCTTATAAGCCCTAATCAAGTTGCATACAGAAAGGGATTTGGCACCATGGATGCACTCCTACATCTAGACTACTTTATTTCAAACGCTCTATCCTCCAAAAACCACGTGTCATTATTAGCGATAGACTTTCAAAAAGCATTCGATAGAATCGGCATACACATAGTTTTGAAACAACTTGACGCTTGGAAAATGGGCCAAAAAATTAAAAAATTTGTTAAAAATTTTCTCCAGCATAGAAAGTGTAGAGTCAAAATAAACGGATTTCTGTCCAAACCAGTTGGACCCCGCAAGGTTCACCCTTATCTGCATTTCTTTTCATAATCGCGTTTGATGAATTTGTTCTCCGAACAACAAATATCCGCGGCATCCAATGTCAGCTCTACGCCGATGATGTAGTCTTCTACACAAAGTGTAACAATCTAGCTCAAGTCACTCAAATTTTCGAAAATGTCCTAGCAGAGTTAACTTCATGGTCCCTGACTGCTGGTACCACAATATCAATAGAAAAAACAAAAATTTTACACGTTTGCAAAAAAGTGAACTGCTCTAATCTAACTAACTTCTGTACTAACCTTAATATTAGCATTGTTAATGAACTTAAAGTTTTAGAATTAATAATAGACTCTAAATATAGCTTTAAATCACATTGTAAATATGTTAGAGACTGTCTTGTGACAAGATTAAATATAATAAAATATCTAACATCTAAGAAAAGCCATATGCACCCGGCCACTCTTGTCAACGCTACCAGAGCCTTAATACTCTCCAAGGTTGAATACGCACTACCACTCTATGGAAACTGTCCAGCATCTGCATTCAACAAAATATCCACGCCTTATCACTTAGCAATACGGAGAAGCATAAGAGCATTCCCTACGACACCCCTAAAAAACCTCTTTGCAGAAACTGGCTTGCCTACAATCGCAGAAAGAACAATCGATAGCTGCCGTCGTTTACTCGCTAAACTGCTATTTACTCCAAACAATCTTTTAAAAAGAGACGTAAAAAACGCGATGTCAAGAAAACGGGAGCCAAGATTCTTGCCAGAAATCAGTCGATCACTGAAATTCCTTAAACACCTTCAGATACCGCATACTTCAAGGCCTAGAGTATCCACTATCCGCCCACAGTGGTTGATTAACAACATTCCTCACACAATTAAAACGCTCCAATTTCCAAAAACAAATACACCACCAGAGAAATACAGAGCAATTTATGCGAAAGAAAAGCACTTTTACAGCCAAAATGGATGGAACTTCTTATTTACGGATGGCTCTAAATCCCGCGACAACACATCATTTGCAGTAACAAAAGAAAATGGAGAAATTATTCGGCACGGCCTACTCCACCCAATCTGCTCCGTGTTTACCGCTGAAGTCTCCGCTGTTCTAGAAGCCATCACATATGCTAAGCTTTACCGAGGCAAGTTCATTATTTGCACCGACAGTAACTCATGCCTTGACGCCATCGAATGCCCCTCCAATGGTCAAAATGAGGTAATCGCGATACGCAACACTTTAATAGCCACACCTCGAAAAATCAAACTAATGTGGATACCAGGCCATACAGGAATCATTGGCAACGAAAACGCTGACGCCGCTGCAAAAAACGTTGCAAAAACACCATCCATAATGTTTAACTATATGTCTAAAAAAGACATTTTGACTGAAGTCGCAAACGAAAGACGCCAGACTCAAATTAGCGATTGGAACACCTATGCTCATCACTACTCCGCTATCAATCCTAACAGAAAGAAAGGAACTATCTCTGCCAACATAGCTCTCTCAACAATTAAGCCATTTATTCGCCTACGCCTGGGGCACACAATTATCACGCATGCACATCTTCTACAACGTACCCCACCCAGTAAGTGTCCATTTTGTGAAGAGCCGGCATCAATTCGGCATTTACTACATTGTCCAATTATAAACTCAACCCGGAAAGAGATCCTGAGTACAACGGATCCCTTCGACCTTCTGAGAGAGGCTAACATCACAAACGTTCTAAAGATGTACAAATGGTTAAAAGAGACTGACTTGTTAAAGCATATTTAATATTAAGAATAAATCGTAGTTAGCTCTACTAACACCTTAACCATTAACGTTATATTAGATTAAGACAGCCGAAGGCCCTTGTTGCTAGCGCTGCTAAATATTTATTTGTTAAATAATTTATTATTGTACAAATTTGTTAAAAATAAAAAATAAATAAATAAATATATTTAGGTATAAAGTCGATTTTCTTGTATATATGCATTAAGCAATCGATATCGAAATGCTTCAAATCATTAATTTAACATATTTAAGCTAATAAACCTTCTTTAACGAACAGAAGTTAACATAAAGCCACAACGGCATAACGGCAGTGCATTTAGAAGAATTCCTTAATCTTATATTTATGTATAAAGTCGATTTTCTTGTTTTATACACTTTTAGCAATCGATATCGTAATGCTTCAAATCATTAATTTAACATATTTAAGTTAATTAACCCTCCTTATCTGACTGAAGTCTACAAAAGCCTTAACGGCATAACGGCAGTGCATTTAGAAGAATAACCTAACATTATATTTAGGTATAAAGTCGATTTTCATGTATATACTCATTTAGCAATCGACATCGAAATGCTTCAAATCATTAGTTTAACATATTTAAGTTAATAAACCTTTAAAGAACTGAAGTTGGCATAAAAGGGAAAAACAGTGCATTTAGAAGAATTCCGTAATCTTATGTTTAGGTATAAAATCGATTTTCTTGTATATATGCATTAAGCAATCGATATCGAAATGCTTCAAATAACTGGTTTAACACATTTAAGTTAAAAACCTTCTCTAACGAACTGAAGTTAACATAAAGCCATAACGGCATAACGGCAGTGCATTTAGAAGAATTCCGTAATCTTAAATTTAGGTATAAAGTCGATTTTCTTGTATATACACATTACGCAATCGATATCGAAATGCTTCACATCATTAGTTTAACATATTTAAGTTAATAAACCCTCTTTATCTTACTGAAGTTTACATAAAGCCATTACGGTATAACGGCAGTGCATTTGTATGAATTCCGTAATCTTATATCTAGGTAAAAAGTCGATTTTTTTTGTATATACACATTTAGCAATCGATATCGAAATTTTTAAAATATTTAAGTTAATAAAGCTTCTTTAACGAACTGAAGTTGGCATAAAGTCAAGGCGGCATAACGGCAGTGCATTTAGAAGAATTCCGTAATCTTAAATTTAGGTATAAAGTCGATTTTCTTGTATATACACATTAAGCAATCGATATCGAAATGCTTCACATCATTAGTTTAACATATTTAAGTTAATAAAACCTCTTTATCTTACTGAAGTTTACATAATGCCATTACGGTATAACGGCAGTGCATTTGTATGAATTCCGTAATCTTATATCTAGGTAAAAAGTCGATTTTTTTGTATATACACATTTAGCAGTCGATATCGAAATGCTTCAAATAACTGGTTTAACATATTTAAGTTAATAAACCTTCTTTAACGAACAGAAGTTAACATAAAGCCACAACGGCATAACGGCAGTGCATTTAGAAGAATTCCGTAATCTTATATTTAGGTATAAAGTCGATTTGGTTGTATATATGCATTAAGCAATCGATTTCGAAAATCTCCAAATCATTAGTTTAACATATTTAAGTTAATAAAGCTTCTTTAACGCACTGAAGTTTACATAAAGACATGGCGGCATAACGGCAGTGCATTTAGAAGAATTCCGTAAGCTTATATTTAGGTATAAAGTCGATTTTGTTGTATATACACATTTAGCAATAGATATCGAAATGCTTCCAATCATTAGTTTAATATATTTAAGTTAATTAACCTTCTTTAATGCACTGAAGTCTTCATAAAGCCTTAACGGTATAACTGCAGTGCATTTAGAAGAATTCCGTATTCTTATATTTAGGTATAAAGTCGATTTTCTTGTATTTACATATTTAGCAATCGATATCGAAATGCTTCAAATCATTAGTTTAACATATTTAAGTTAATTAACCCTCTCTGTCTTACTGAAGTCTACATAAAGCCTTAACGGCATAACGGCAGTGCATTTAGAAGAATTCCGTTATCTTATATTTAGGTATAAATTTGATTTTCTTGTATGTACACATTTAGCAAGCGATACCGAAATGCTTCAGCTCATAAGTTTAACATATTTAAGTTAATAAACCTTCTTTAACGTATTGAAGTTGATATAAAGCCATGGCGGCATAACGACAGTGCATTTGGAAGAATTCCTTAATCTTATGTGTAGGTATAAATTCGATTTTCTTTTATATACACATTTAGCAAGCGATATCGAAATGCTTCAAATCATTAGTTTAACATATTTAAGTTAATTAACCTTCTTTAACGTATTGAAGTTGATATAAAGCCATGGCGGCATAACGACAGTACATTTGGAAGAATTCCGTAGTCTTATATTTAGGTATAAAGTCGATTTTGTTGTATATACGCATTTAGCAATCGATATCGAAATGCTTCAAATAACTGGTTTAACATACTTAAGTTAATTAACCTTCTTTAACGAACTGAAGTTAACATAAAGCCATAACGTCTCAAAAGTTTAACACATTTAAGTTAATAAACCTTCTTTAACGATCTGAAGTTGGCATATAGCCATGGCGGAATAACGGCAGTGCATTTAGAAGAATTCCGTTATCTTATATTTAGGTATAAATTCGGTTTTCTTGTATATACACATTTAGCACTCGATATCGAGATGCTTCAAATCATTAGTTTAACATATTTAAGTTAATAAACCTTCTTTTTCTTACTGAAGTTTACGTTAAGCCATAACGGTATAACGGCAGTGCATTTGGAAGAATTCCGTAACCTTATATTTAGGAGTAAAGTCGATTTTGTTGTATATACACATTTAGCAATCGCTATCGAGATGCTTCAACTCATAAGTTTAACAAATTTAAGTTAATAAACCTTCTTTAACGAACTGAAGTTGGCATAAAGCCATGGCGGCATAACCACAGTACATTTGGAAGAATTCCGTAGTCTTATATTTAGGTATAAAGTCGATTTTCTTGTATATGTGCATTAAGCAATCGAAATCGAAATGCTTCAAATAACTGGTTTAACATATTTAAGTTAATAAACCTTCTTTAACGAACTGAAAATAAATCCACAACTGCATAACGGCAGTGCATTTAGAAGAATTCCGTTATCGTATATTAATGTATAAAGTCGATTTTCTTGTATATACACATTTAGCAATCGATATCGAGATGCTTCAACTCATAAGTTTAACATATTTAAGTTAATAAACCTTCTTTAACGAACGGAAGTTGGTTTAAAGCCATGGCGGCATAACGGCAGTGCATGTAGAAGAATTCCGTTAACTTATATTTAGGTATAAAGTCGATTTTCTTGTATATACACATTTAGCAATCGATATCGTGATGCTTCAAATCATTAGTTTAACATATTTAAGTTAGTTAGCGTTCTTTAACGTAATGAAGGTGATATAAAGCCATGGCGGAATAACGACAGTACATTTGGAAGTATTCCGTAATCTTGTGTTTAGATATAAATTCGATTTTCTTGTATATACGCATTTAGCAAGCGATATCAAAATGCTTCAAGTCATTAGTTTACGAAGTTTAAGTTAATTAACCTTCTTTAACGTATTGAAGTTGATATAAAGCCATGGCGGCATAACCACAGTACATTTGGAAGAATTCCGTAGTCTTATATTTAGGTATAAAGTCGATTTTCTTGTATATACTCATTTAGCAATCGATATCGAAATGCTTCAAATCATAAGCTTAACATATTTAAGTTAATAAACCTTCTTTAACGAACTGAAAATAAATCCACAACTGCAGAATTCCGTTATCGTATATTAATGTATAAAGTCGATTTTCTTGTATATACACATTTAGCAATCGATATCGAAATGCTTCAAATCATTAGTTTAACATATTTAAGTTAATAAACCTTATTTAACGAACGGAAGTTGGCGTAAAGCCATGGCGGCATAACGGCAGTGCATTTAGAAGAATTCCGTAATCTTATATTTAAGTATAAAGTCGATCTTCTTGTATATACACATTTAGCAATCGATATCGATATGCTTCAAATCATTAGTTTAACATATTTTAGTTAATTATCCTTCTTTTTCTTACTGAAGTTTACATAAAGCCATAACGGTATAACGGCAGTTCATTTCCAAGAACTCGGTAATCTTATATTTAGGAATAAAGCCGATTTTGTTGTATATACACATTTAGCAATCGATATCGAGATGGTTCAACTCATTAATTTAACATAGTTAAGTTAATAAACCTTCTTTAACGATCAGCAGTTAGCATATAGCCATAACGGCATAACGACAGTACATTTGGAAGAATTCCGTAATCTTATGTTTAGGTATAAATTCGATTTTCTTGTATATACACATTTAGCAATCGATATCGAAATGCTTCAAATCATTAGTTTAACATATTTAGTTAATAAACATTTTTTAGCTTACTGAAGTCTTCATAAAGCCTTAACGGTATAACGGCAGTGCATTTAGAAGAATTCCGTAATGTTGTAATTTTATATTTAGGTATAAAGTCGCTTTTCTTGTATTTACACATTTAGCAATCGATATCGAAATGCTTCAAGCCATTAGTTTAACATATTTAAAGTAATCAACCTTCTTTAACGGATTGAAGGTAATATAAAGCCATGGCGGTATAACGACAGTACATGTGGAAGAATTCCGTAATCTTATATTTAGGTATAAAGTCGATTTTCTTCTATATATACATTTCGCAATCGATATCGAAATGCTTCATATAACTGGTTTAACATATTTAAGTTAATAAACCTCCTTTAGTGAACTGAAGTTGACATAAAGCCACAACGGCACTGCTTTTGGAAGAATTCCGTAGTCTTATATTTAGACATAAAGTCGATTTTCTTGTATATACACATTTTGCAATCGATATCAAAATGCTTCAAATAACTGGTTTAGCATATTTAAGTTAATTAACCTTCTTTATCTTACTGAAGTTTACATAAAGCCATAACGACATAACGGCAGTTCGTTTGGGTGAACTCCGTAATCTTTTATTTAGGTATAAAATCGATTTTCTTGTACATAAACATTTAGCAATCAATATCGAAATGCTTCAAATCATTAATTTAGCATATTTAAGTAAATTAACCTTCTTTAACGTATTGAAGTTGATATAAAGCCATGGCGGCATTACGACAGTACATTTGGAAGAATTCCGTAGTCTTATATTTAGGCATAAAGTCGATTTTCTTGTATATACACATTTTGCAATCGATATCAATATGCTTCAAATAACTGGTTTAGCATATTTAAAATAATTAACTTTCTTTAACGTATTGAAGGTGATATAAAGCCACGGCGGCAAAACGACAGTACATGTGGAAGAATTTCGTAATCTTATATTTAGGTATATAGTCGATTTGGTTGTATATACGCATTTAGAAATCGATATCGAAATGCTTCAAATCATTAGTTTAACATATTTAAGTTAATTAACCTTCTTTAACGTACTGAAGTTGATATAAAGCCATGGCGGCATAACGACAGTACATTTGGAAGAATTCCTTAATGTTATGTTTAGGTATAAATTCGATTTTCTTTCATATACACATTTAGCAAGCGATATCGAAATGCTTCAAGGCATTAGTTTAACATATTTAAGTTAATTAACCTTCTTTAACGTATTGAAGTTGATATAAAGCCATTGCGGCATAACGACAGTACATTTGGAAGAATTCCGTAGTCTTATATTTAGGTATAAAATCGATTTTGTTGTATATACGCATTTAGCAATCGATATCGAAACGCCTCAATTAACTGGTTTAACATACCTAAGTTAATAAACCTTCTTTAACGAACTGAAGTTAACATAAAGCCATAACGGCAGTGCATTTAAAAGAATTCCGTTATCTTATATTTAGGTATAAAGTCGATTTTCTCTTATATACACATTTGGCAATCGATATCGAAATGCTTCAAATCATTAGTTTAACATATTTAAGTTAATAAACCTTCTTTAACGAACGGAAGTTGGCATAAAGCCATGGCGGCATAACGACAGTGCATGTTGAGGAATTCCGTTATCTTATATTTAGGTATATAGTCGATTTTCTTGCATATACACATTTAGCGATCGATAACGAAATGCTTCAAATCATTAGTTTAACATATTTAAGTTAATTAACCTTATTTATCTTACTGAAGTTTACATAAAGCCATAACGGTATAACGGCAGTGCATTTGGAAGAATTCCTTAAACTTATATTTAGGTATAAAATCGATTTTGTTGTATATACACATCTAGCAATCGATATCGAGATGCTTCAACTCATAAGTTTAACATATTTTAGTTAATCAACCTTCTTTAACATATTGAAGTTGATATAAAGCCATTGCGGCAAAACGGCAGTGCATGTAGATAAATTCCGTTATCCGTTACATTTGGAAGAATTCCGTAGTCTTATATTTAGGAGTAAAGTCGATTTTCTTGTATATACACATTTAGCAATCGATATCGATATGTTTCAAATCATTGGTTTAACATATTTAAGTTATTTAGCCTTCTTTAACGTAATGAAGGTGGTATAAAGCCATGGCGGCATAACGACAGTACATTTAGAAGAATTCCGTAATCTTATGTTTAGGTATAAATTCGATTTTCTTTTATATACACATTTAGCGAGCGATATCGAAATGCTTCAAATCATTAATTTACCAAATTTAAGTTAATTAACCTTCTTTAACGTATTGAAGTTGATATAAAGCCATGGCGGCATAACGACAGTACATTTGGAAGAATTCCGTAGTCTTATATTTAGGTATAAAGTCGATTTTCTTGTATATACACATTAAGCAATCGATATCGATATGCTTCAAATCATTAGTTTAACATATTTTAGTTAATTATCCTTCTTTTTCTTACTGAAGTTTACATAAAGCCATAACGGTATAACGGCAGTTCATTTCCAAGAACTCGGTAATCTTATATTTAGGAATAAAGCCGATTTTGTTGTATATACACATTTAGCAATCGATATCGAGACTGTTCAATTCATTAATTTAACATATTTAAGTTAATAAACCTTCTTTAACGATCAGAAGTTTGCATATAGCCATGATGGCATAACGGCAGTGCATGTAGAAGAATTCCGTAATCTTATATTTAGGTATAAAGTCAATTTTCTTGTATATACACATTAAGCTATCGATATCGAAATGCTTCAAATCATTAGTTTAACATATTTAGTTAATAAACATTTTTTAGCTTACTGAAGTCTTCATAAAGCCTTAACAGTATAACGGCAGTGCATTTAGAAGAATTCCGTAATGTTGTAATTTTATGTTTAGGTATAAAGTCGCTTTTCTTGTATTTACACATTTAGCAATCGATATCGAAATGCTTCAAACCATTAGTTTAACATATTTAAAGTAATCAACCTTCTTTAACGGATTGAAGGTAATATAAAGCCATGGCGGTATAACGACAGTACATGTGGAAGAATTCCGTAATCTTATATTTAGGTATAAAGTCGATTTTCTTGTATATATACATTTCGCAATCGATATCGAAATGCTTCATATAACTGGTTTAACATATTTAAGTTAATAAACCTCCTTTAGTGAACTGAAGTTGACATAAAGCCACAACGGCACTGCTTTTGGAAGAATTCCGTAGTCTTATATTTAGACATAAAGTCGATTTTCTTGTATATACACATTTTGCAATCGATATCAAAATGCTTCAAATAACTGGTTTAGCATATTTAAGTTAATTAACCTTCTTTATCTTACTAAAAGTTTACATAAAGCCATAACGACATAACGGCAGTTCGTTTGGGTGAACTCCGTAATCTTTTATTTAGGTATAAAATCGATTTTCTTGTACATAAACATTTAGCAATCAATATCGAAATGCTTCAAATCATTAATTTAGCATATTTAAGTTATTTAGCCTTCTTTAACGTAATGAAGGTGGTATAAAGCCATGGCGGCATAACGACAGTACATTTAGAAGAATTCCGTAATCTTATGTTTAGGTATAAATTCGATTTTCTTTTATATACACATTAAGCTATCGATATCGAAATGCTTCAATTCATTAATTTAACATTTTTAAGTTAATAAAACTTCTTTAACGAACGGAAGTTGGCGTAAAGCCATGGCGGCATAACGGCAGTGCATTTAGAAGAATTCCGTAATCTTATATTTAAGTATAAAGTCGATCTTCTTGTATATACACATTTAGCAATCGATATCGATATGCTTCAAATCATTAGTTTAACATATTTTAGTTAATTATCCTTCTTTTTCTTACTGAAGTTTACATAAAGCCATAACGGTATAACGGCAGTTCATTTCCAAGAACTCGGTAATCTTATATTTAGGAATAAAGCCGATTTTGTTGTATATACACATTTAGCAATCGATATCGAGATGGTTCAACTCATTAATTTAACATAGTTAAGTTAATAAACCTTCTTTAACGATCAGCAGTTAGCATATAGCCATAACGGCATAACGACAGTACATTTGGAAGAATTCCGTAATCTTATGTTTAGGTATAAATTCGATTTTCTTGTATATACACATTTAGCAATCGATATCGAAATGCTTCAAATCATTAGTTTAACATATTTAGTTAATAAACATTTTTTAGCTTACTGAAGTCTTCATAAAGCCTTAACGGTATAACGGCAGTGCATTTAGAAGAATTCCGTAATGTTGTAATTTTATATTTAGGTATAAAGTCGCTTTTCTTGTATTTACACATTTAGCAATCGATATCGAAATGCTTCAAACCATTAGTTTAACATATTTAAAGTAATCAACCTTCTTTAACGGATTGAAGGTAATATAAAGCCATGCGGTATAACGCAGTACATGTCAAGAATCGGTAATCTTATATTTAGGAATAAAGCCGATTTTGTTGTATATACACATTTAGCAATCGATATCGAGATGTTCATATAATTTAACATATTTAAGTTAATAAACCTTCTTTAACGATCAGAAGTTGCATATAGCCACAACGGCAGTGCATGTAGAAGAATTCCGTAATCTTATATTTAGTATAAAGTCAATTTTCTTGTATATACACATTAAGCTATCGATATCAAATGCTTCAAATCATTAGTTTAACATATTTAGTTAATAAACATTTTTTAGCTTACTGAAGTTTCATAAAGCCTTAACAGATAACGGCAGTGCATTTAGAAGAATTCCGTAATGTTTTTATTTAGGTATAAAGTCGCTTTTCTTGTATTTACACATTTAGCAATCGATATCGAAATGCTTCAAACCATTAGTTTAACATATTTAAGTAATCAACCTTCTTTAACGGATTGAAGGTAATATAAAGCCATGGCGGTATAACGACAGTACATGTGGAAGAATTCCGTAATCTTATATTTAGGTATAAAGTCGATTTTCTTGTATATATACATTTCGCAATCGATATCGAAATGCTTCATATAATTTAACATATTTAAGTTAATAAACCGCCTTTAGTGAACTGAAGTTGACATAAAGCCACAACGGCACTGCTTTTGGAAGAATTCCGTAGTCTTATATTTAGACATAAAGTCGATTTTCTTGTATATACACATTTTGCAATCGATATCAAAATGCTTCAAATAACTGGTTTAGAATATTTAAGTTAATTAACCTTCTTTATCTTACTGAAGTTTACATAAAGCCATAACGACATAACGGCAGTTCGTTTGGGTGAACTCCGTAATCTTTTATTTAGGTATAAAATCGATTTTCTTGTACATAAACATTTAGCAATCAATATCGAAATGCTTCAAATCATTAATTTAGCATATTTAAGTAAATTAACCTTCTTTAACGTATTGAAGTTGATATAAAGCCATGGCGGCATTACGACAGTACATTTGGAAGAATTCCGTAGTCTTATATTTAGGCATAAAGTCGATTTTCTTGTATATACACATTTTGCAATCGATATCAATATGCTTCAAATAACTGGTTTAGCATATTTAAAATAATTAACTTTCTTTAACGTATTGAAGGTGATATAAAGCCACGGCGGCAAAACGACAGTACATGTGGAAGAATTTCGTAATCTTATATTTAGGTATATAGTCGATTTGGTTGTATATACGCATTTAGAAATCGATATCGAAATGCTTCAAATCATTAGTTTAACATATTTAAGTTAATTAACCTTCTTTAACGTACTGAAGTTGATATAAAGCCATGGCGGCATAACGACAGTACATTTGGAAGAATTCCTTAATGTTATGTTTAGTTATAAATTCGATTTTCTTTCATATACACATTTAGCAAGCGATATCGAAATGCTTCAAGGCATTAGTTTAACATATTTAAGTTAATTAACCTTCTTTAACGTATTGAAGTTGATATAAAGCCATTGCGGCATAACGACAGTACATTTGGAAGAATTCCGTAGTCTTATATTTAGGTATAAAATCGATTTTGTTGTATATACGCATTTAGCAATCGATATCGAAACGCCTCAATTAACTGGTTTAACATACCTAAGTTAATAAACCTTCTTTAACGAACTGAAGTTAACATAAAGCCATAACGGCAGTGCATTTAAAAGAATTCCGTTATCTTATATTTAGGTATAAAGTCGATTTTCTCTTATATACACATTTAGCAATCGATATCGAAATGCTTCAAATCATTAGTTTAACATATTTAAGTTAATAAACCTTCTTTAACGAACGGAAGTTGGCATAAAGCCATGGCGGCATAACGACAGTGCATTTAGAAGAATTCCGTAATCTTATATTTAGGTATATAGTCGATTTTCTTGCATATACACATTTAGCAATCGATATCGAGACTGTTCAACTCATTAATTTAACATATTTAAGTTAATAAACCTTCTTTAGCGATCAGAAGTTTGCATATAGCCATGATGGCATAACGGCAGTGCATGTAGAAGAATTCCGTAATCTTATATTTAGGTATAAAGTCGATTTTCTCTTATATACACATTTAGCAATCGATATCGAAATGCTTCAAGTTATTAGTTTACCAAATTTAAGTTAATTAACCTTCTTTAACGATCTGAAGTTGGCATTTAGCCATGGCGGTATAACGGCAGTGCATTTGGAAGAATTCCGTAACCTTATATTTAGGAATAAAGTCGATTTTGTTGTATATACACATTTAGCAATCGATATCGAGACTGTTCAACTCATTAATTTAACATATTTAAGTTAATAAACCTTCTTTAGCGATCAGAAGTTTGCATATAGCCATGATGGCATAACGGCAGTGCATGTAGAAGAATTCCGTAATCTTATATTTAGGTATAAAGTCGATTTTCTTGTATATACACATTTAGCTATCGATATCGAAATGCTTCAAATCATTAGTTTAACATATTTAGTTAATAAACATTTTTTAGCTTACTGAAGTCTTCATAAAGCCTTAACGGTATAACGGCAGTGCATTTAGAAGAATTCCGTAATGTTGTAATTTTATGTTTAGGTATAAAGTCGCTTTTCTTGTATTTACACATTTAGCAATCGATATCGAAATGCTTCAAACCATTAGTTTAACATATTTAAAGTAATCAACCTTCTTTAACGGATTTAAGGTAATATAAAGCCATGGCGGTATAACGACAGTACATGTGGAAGAATTCCGTAATCTTATATTTAGGTATAAAGTCGATTTTCTTGTATATATACATTTCGCAATCGATATCGAAATGCTTCATATAACTGGTTTAACATATTTAAGTTAATAAACCTCCTTTAGTGAACTAAAGTTGACATAAAGCCACAACGGCACTGCATTTGGAAGAATTCCGTAGTCTTATATTTAGGCATAAAGTCGATTTTCTTGTATATACACATTTTGCAATCGATATCAAAATGCTTCAAATAACTGGTTTAGTATATTTAAGTTAATTAACCTTCTTTATCTTACTGAAGTTTACATAAAGCCATAACGACATAACGGCAGTATGTTTGGGTGAACTCCGTAATCTTTTATTTAGGTATAAAATCGATTTTCTTGTACATAAACATTTAGCAATCAATATCGAAATGCTTCAAATCATTAATTTAGCATATTTAAGTAAATTAACCTTCTTTAACGTATTGAAGTTGATATAAAGCCATGGCGGCATAACGACAGTACATTTGGAAGAATTCCGCAGTTTTATATTTAGGCATAAAGTCGATTTTCTTGTATATACACATTTTGCAATCGATATAAATATGCTTCAAATAACTGGTTTAGCAGATTTAAAATAATTAACCTTCTTTAACGTATTGAAGTTGATATAAAGCCATGGCGGCATAACGACAGTACATTTGGAAGAATTCCTTAATGTTATGTTTAGGTATAAATTCGATTTTCTTTTATATACACATTTAGCAAGCGATGTCGAAATGCTTCAAGTCATTAGTTTAACATATTTAAGTTAATTAACCTTCTTTAACGTATTGAAGTTGATATAAAGCCATGGCGGCATAACGACAGTACGTTTGGAAGATTTCCGTAGTCTTATATTTAGGTATAAAGTCGATTTTGTTGTATATACGCATTTAGCAATCGATATCGAAACGCCTCAATTAACTGGTTTAACATACCTAAGTTAATAAACCTTCTTTAACGAACTGAAGTTAACATAAAGCCATAACGGCAGTGCATTTAAAAGAATTCCGTTATCTTATATTTAGGTATAAAGTCGATTTTCTCTTATATACACATTTAACAATCGATATCGAAATGCTTCAAATCATTAGTTTAACATATTTAAGTTAATAAACCTTCTTTAACGAACGGAAGTTGGCATAAAGCCATGGCGGCATAACGACAGTGCATGTTGAAGAATTCCGTTATCTTATATTTAGGTATATAGTCGATTTTCTTGTATATACACATTTAGCGATCGATAACGAAATGCTTCAAATCATTAGTTTAACATATTTAAAATAATTAACCTTCTTTATCTTACTGAAGTTTACATAAAGCCATAACGGTATAACGGCAGTGCATTTGGAAGAATTCTTTAAACTTATATTTAGGTATAAAGTCGATTTTCTTGTATATGCACATTTAGCAATCGATAACGAAATGCTTCAAATCATTAGTTTAACATATTAAGTTAATAAACGCTTTTTAGCTTACTGAAGTCTACATAAAGCCTTAACAGTATAACGGCAGTGCATTTAGAAGATATCCGTAATGTTATAATTTTATATTCAGTTATAAAGTCGATTTTCTTGTATTTACACATTTAGCAATATATATCGAAATGCTTTAAATAACTGGTTTAGCATATTTAAGTCAATTAACCTTCTTTTTCTTAATGAAGTTTACATAAAGCCTTAACGGCATAACGGCGGTATATTTATATGAATTCCGTTATCTTATATTTAGGTATAAAGTCGATTTTTTTGTACATACGCATTTAGCAATCGATATCGAAATGCTTCAAATCATTGGTTTAACATATTTAAGTTATTAAACCTTCTTTAACGTAATGAAGGTGATATAAAGCCATGGCGGCATAACGACAGTACATTTAGAAGAATTCCTTTATCTTATATTTAGGTATAAATTCGATTTTCTTTTATATACACATTTAGCAAGCGATATCGAAATGTTTCAGATCATAGTTTAACATTTTTAAAGGGTTTTTAAAACCTTCTTTATCTTACTGAAGTTTACATAAAGCCATAACGGTATAACGGCAGTGCATTTGGAAGAATTCCGTAATCTTATATTAAGGTAATAAAGTCGATTTTGTTATATACACATTTAGCAATCGATATCGAAATGCTTCAGCTCAAAAGTTTAACATATTTAAATTAATTAACCTTCTTTAACGATCTGAAGTTGGATATAGCCATGGCGGCATAACGGCAGTGCATGTGGAAAAATTTCCGTAATCTTATATTTAGGTAAAAAGGGTCGATTTTCTTGTATATACACATTTAGCTATCGATATCGAAATGCTTAAAGATCATAGTTTAACATATAAATTATAAACGTTTTTTAGTACTGAAGTCTACATAGAGCCTTAACGGTATAACGCCAGTGCATTTAGAAAAATTCCGTAATGTTATTTTTTTAAAGGTATAAAGTCGATTTTCTTGTATTTACACATTTAGCAATCGATATCGAAATGCTTCAAATCATTAGTTTAACATATTTAAAATAATTAACCTTCTTTAACGTATTGAAGTTGATATAGAGCCATGGCGTCATAACGACAGTACATGTGGAAGAATTCCGTATTCTTATATTTAGGTATAAAGTCGATTTTCTTGTATATAGATATTTCGCAATCGATATCGAAATGCTTCAAAACAAGTTTAACATATTTAAGTTAGAAAACCCTTTCCTTTAAGCCGAAACCTGAAAATTGACATATTTAGGTATAAAGTCGATTTTCTTGTATATACACATTTAGCAATCGATATCGAAATGCTTCAAATCATTAGTTTAACATATTTAAGTTAATAAACCTTCTTTAACAACGGAAGTTGGTTAAAGCTATGGCGGCATAACGACAGTGCATTTAGAAGAATTCTGTTATCTTATATTTAGGTATAAAATCGATTTTGTTGTATATACGCATTTAGAAAGTCGATATCGAAATGCTTCAAATCATTAGTTTAACATATTTAAGTTAATTAACCTTCTTTAACCGTATGGGAAGTTGATATAAAGCCATGGCGGCATAACGACAGTACATTTGAAGAATTCCGTAATCTTATATTCAGGTATAAAGTTGATTTTCTTGTATATACGCATTTAGCAATCGATATCGAAATGATTGAAATCAATAGTTTAACATATTTAAGTTAATTAACCTTCTTTAACATATTGAAGTTGATATAAAGCCATGGCGGCATAACGACAGTACATTTGGAAGAATTCCGTAATCTTATGTTTAGGTATAAATTCGGTTTTCTTGTATATACACATTTAGCAATCGATATCGAGATGCTTCAAATCATTAGTTTAACATATTTAAGTGATTAAACCTTCTTTTTCTTACTGAAGTTTACGTAAAGCCATAACGGTATAACGGCAGTGCATTTGGAAGAATTCCGTAACCTTATATTTAGGAATAAAGTCGATTTTGTTGTATATACACATTTAGCAATCGATATCGAGATGCTTCAACTCATAAGTTTAACATATTTAAGTTAATAAACCTTCTTTAACGTATTGAATATGATATAAAGCCATGGCGGCATAACCACGCTACATTTGGAAGAATTCCGTAGTCTTATATTTAGGTATAAAGTCGATTTTCTTGTATATATGCATTAAGCAATCGATATCGAAATGCTTCAAATAACTGGTTTAACATATTTAAGTTAATAAACCTTCTTTAACGAACTGAAAATAAATCCACAACTGCATCACGGCAGAATTCCGTTATCGTATATTAATGTATAAAGTCGATTTTCTTGTATATACACATATAGCAATCGATATCGAAATGCTTCAAATCATTAGTTTAATATATTTAAGTTAATAAACCTTCTTTAACGAACGGAAGTTGGCGTAAAGCCATGGCGGCATAACGGCAGTGCATTTAGAAGAATTCCGTAATCTTATATTTAAGTATAAAGTCGATTTTCTTGTATATACACATTTAGCAATCGATATCAAAATGCTTCAAATAACTGGTTTAGCATATTTAAGTTAATTAACCTTCTTTATCTTACTGAAGTTAACATAAAGCCATAACGACATAACGGCAGTATGTTTGGGTGAACTCCGTAATCTTTTATTTAGGTATAAAATCGATTTTCTTGTACATACACATTTAGCAATCAATATCGAAATGCTTCAAATCATTAATTTAGCATATTTAAGTAAATTAACCTTCTTTAACGTATTGAAGTTGATATAAAGCCATGGCGGCATAACGACAGTACATTTGGAAGAATTCCGTAGTCTTATATTTAGGTATAAAGTCGATTTTCTTGTATATATGCATTTTGCAATCGATATCAAATGCTTCAAATAACGGGTTTTAAAGCATTTTTAAAGTTAATTAACCTTTTTTAACCTAATTTGAAGGTGAAAATTTAAAGCCCAACGATCGGCATAACCGGGAAACCAGTGCATTTGGAAGAATTCCGAAAGTCTTATATTTAGGTATAAAGTTGATTTTGTTGTATATACGCATTTAGCAATCGATATCGAAATGCTTAAAATCGTTAGTTTAACATATTTAAGTTAATTAACCTTCTTTAACATATTGAAGTTGATATAAAGCCATGGCGGCATAACGACAGTACATTTGGAAGAATTCCGTAATCTTATGTTTAGGTATAAATTCGGTTTTCTTGTATATACACATTTAGCAATCGATATCGAGATGCTTCAAATCATTAGTTTAACATATTTAAGTGATTAAACCTTCTTTTTCTTACTGAAGTTTACGTAAAGCCATAACGGTATAACGGCAGTGCATTTGGAAGAATTCCGTAACCTTATATTTAGGAATAAAGTCGATTTTGTTGTATATACACATTTAGCAATCGATATCGAGATGCTTCAACTCATAAGTTTAACATATTTAAGTTAATAAACCTTCTTTAACGTATTGAATATGATATAAAGCCATGGCGGCATAACCACGCTACATTTGGAAGAATTCCGTAGTCTTATATTTAGGTATAAAGTCGATTTTCTTGTATATATGCATTAAGCAATCGATATCGAAATGCTTCAAATAACTGGTTTAACATATTTAAGTTAATAAACCTTCTTTAACGAACTGAAAATAAATCCACAACTGCATCACGGCAGAATTCCGTTATCGTATATTAATGTATAAAGTCGATTTTCTTGTATATACACATATAGCAATCGATATCGAAATGCTTCAAATCATTAGTTTAATATATTTAAGTTAATAAACCTTCTTTAACGAACGGAAGTTGGCGTAAAGCCATGGCGGCATAACGGCAGTGCATTTAGAAGAATTCCGTAATCTTATATTTAAGTATAAAGTCGATTTTCTTGTATATACACATTTAGCAATCGATATCAAAATGCTTCAAATAACTGGTTTAGCATATCTAAGTTAATTAACCTTCTTTATCTTACTGAAGTTAACATAAAGCCATAACGACATAACGGCAGTATGTTTGGGTGAACTCCGTAATCTTTTATTTAGGTATAAAATCGATTTTCTTGTACATACACATTTAGCAATCAATATCGAAATGCTTCAAATCATTAATTTAGCATATTTAAGTAAATCAAACTTCTTTAACGTATTGAAGTGGATATAAAGCCATGGCGGCATAACGACAGTACATTTGGAAGAATTCCGTAGTCTTATATTCAGGCATAAAGTCGATTTTCTTGTATATACACATTTTGCAATCGATATCAATATGCTTCAAATAACTGGTTTAGCATCTTTAAAATAATTAACCTTCTTAACCTATTGAAGGTGATATAAAGCCACGGCGGCATAACGACAGTACATTTGGAAGAATTCCGTAGTCTTATATTTAGGTATAAAGTCGATTTTGTTGTATATACGCATTTAGAAATCGATATCGAAATGCTTCGAATCGTTAGTTTAACATATTTAAGTTAATTAACCTTCTTTAACGTATTGAAGTTGATATAAAGCCATGGCGGCATAACGACAGTACATTTGGAAGAATTCCGTAATGTTATGTTTAGGTATAAATTCGATTTTCTTTTATATGCACATTTAGCAAGCGATATCGAAATGCTTCAAGTCATTAGTTTAACATATTTAAGTTAATTAACCTTCTTTAACGTATTGAAGTTGATATAAAGCCATGGCGGCATAACGACAGTACATTTGTAAGAATTCCGTAGTCTTATATTTAGGTATAAAGTCGATTTTGTGGTATATACGGATTTAGCAATCGATATCGAGATGCTTCAACTCATTAGTTTAACATATTTAAGTTAATCAACCTTCTTTAACATATTAAAGTTGATATAAAGCCATGGCGGCATAACGGCAGTGCATGTAGATAAATTCCGTTATCCGTTACATTTGGAAGAATTCCGTAGTCTTATATTTAGGTATAAGGTCGATTTTCTTGTATATATGCATTAAGCAATCGATATCGAAATGCTTCAAATAACTGGTTTAACATAATTAAGTTAATAAACCTTTTTTAACGAACTGAAAATAAATCCACAACGGCATAACGGCAGTGCTTTTAGAAGAATTCCGTTATCGCATATTAATGTATAAAATCGATTTTCTTGTATATACACATTAAGCAATCGATATCGAAATGCTTCTAATCATTAGTTTAACATATTTAAGTTAATAAACCTTCTTTAACGAACGGAAGTTGGCTTAAAGCTATGGCGGCATAACGGCAGTGCATTGAGAAGAACTCCGTAATCTTATATTTAAGTATAAAGTCGATTTTCTTGTATATACACATTTAGCAATCGGTATCGATATGCTTCAAATCATTAGTTTAACATATTTAAGTTAATTATCCTTCTTTTTCTTACTGAAGTATACATAAAGCCATAACGTTATAACGGCAGTGCAATTTGGAAGAATTCCGTAATCTTATATTTAGGAAGAAAGTCGATTTTTTGTATATACACATTTAGCAATCGATATCGAGATGGTTCAACTCATTAGATTAAAATATTTAAGTTAATATACCTTCTTTAACGATCAGCAGTTTGCATATAGCCATGAAGGCATAACGGCAATGCATGTAGAAGAATTCCGTAATCTTATATTTAGGTATAAAGTCGATTTTCTTGTATATACACATTTAGCTATCGATATCGAAATGCTTCAAATCATTAGTTTAACATATTTTGTTAATAAACATTTTTAAGCTTACTGAAGTCTACATAAAGCCTTAAAGGTATAACGGCAGTGCATTTAGAAGAATTTCGTAATGTTATATATTTATATTTCGGTATAAAGTCGATTTTCTTGTATATACACATTTCGCAATCGATATCGAAATGCTTCAGATAACTGGTTTAACATATTTAAGTTAATAAACCTCCTTTAGTGAACTGAAGATGACATAGAGCCATAACGGCACTGCATTTGGAAGAATTCCGTAGTCTTTTTTTTATGCATAAAGTCTTTATCTTACTGAAGTTTACATAAAGCCATAACGACATAACGGCAGTATATGTGGCAGAATTCCGTAATCTTATATTTGGGTATAAAGTCGATTTTGTTGTACATACACATTTAGCAATCGATATCGAAATGCTTCAAATCATTAGTTTAACATATTTAAGTTAATAAACCTTCTTTAGCGTAATGAAGGTTATATAAAGCCATGGCGGCATAACGACAGTGCATGTAGAAGAATTCCGTAATCTTATATTTAGGTATATAGTCGATTTTCTTGTATTTACACATTTAGCAATCGATATCGAAAATCTTCAAATCATTAGTTTAACATATTTAAATTAATTAACCTTCTTAAACGTAATGAAGGTGATATAAAGCCATGGCGGCATAACGACAGTGCATTTAGAGGAATTCCGTAATCTTATATTTAGGTATAAAGTCGATTTTGTTGTATATACGCATTTAGCAATCGATATCGAAATGCTTCAAATCATTAGATTAAAATATTTAAGTTAATTAACCTTCTTTAACGTATTGAAGTTGATATAAAGCCATGGCGGCATAACGACAGTACATTTGGAAGAATTCCGTAATCTTATGTTTAGGTATAAATTCGATTTTCTTTTATATACACATTTAGCAAGCGATATCGAAATGCTTCAAATCATTAGTTTAACATATTTAAGTTAATTAACCTTCTTTAACGTATTGAAGTTGATATAAAGCCATGGCGGCATAACGACAGTACATTTGGAAGAATTCCGTACTCTTATATTTAGGAATAAAGTCGATTTTCTTGTATATGCAAATTTAGCAGTCGATATCGAAATGCTTCACCTCATTAGTTTAACATATTTAAGTTAATTAATCCCCTTTGTCTTACTGAAGTCTACAAAAGCCATAACGGCAGTATATTTGGGTGAATTCCGTAATCTTTTATTTAGGTATAAAATCGATTTTCTTGTGTATACACATTAAGCAATCGATATCGAAATGCTTCAGCTCATAAGTTTAACATATGTAAGTTAATAAACCTTCTTTAACGATCTGAAGTGGGCACATAGCCATGGCGGCATAACGGCAGTGAATGTAGAAGAACTACATAATCTTATATTTAGGTATGTAGTCGATTTTGTTGTATATACGCATTTAGCAATCGACATCGAAATGCTTCAAATCATTAGCTTAACATATTTAAGTTAATTAACCTTCTTTAACGTAATGAAGGCGATATAAAGCCATGGCGGCATAACGACAGTGCATGTAGAAGAATTCCGTAATCTTATATTTAGGTATAAAGTCGATTTTCTTGTATATACGCATTTAGCAATCGATATCAAAATGCTTCAAATCATTAGTTTAAAATATTTAAGTTCATAAACCTTCTTTAACGGACTGAAGTTGGCATAAAGCAATGGCGGCATAACGGCAGCGCATTTAGAAGAATTCCTTAATCTTATATTTAGGTATAAAGTCGATTTTGTGGTATAAATATACGCATTCAGCAATCGACAACGAAATGCTTCAAATCATTAGCTTAACATATTTAAGTTAATTAACCTTCTTTAACGTAATGAAGGTGATATAAAGCCATGGCGGCATAACGACAGTGCATGTAGAAGAATTCCGTAATCTTATATTTAGGTATAAAGTCGATTTTCTTGTATATACACATATAGCAATCGATATCGAAATGCTTCAAATCATTAGTTTAACATATTTAAGTTAATAAACCTTCTTTAACGAACGGAAGTTGGCATAAAGCCATGGCGACATAGCGGCAGTGCATTTAGAAGAATTCCGTAATCTTATATTTAAGTATAAAGTCGATTTTCTTGTATATACACATTTAGCTATAGATATCGAAATGCTTCAAATCATTAGTTTAACATATTAAGTTAATAAACTCTTTTTAGCTTACTGAAGTCTACATAAAGCCTTAACAGTATAACGGCAGTGCATTTAGAAGAATTCCGTAATGTTATAATTTTATATTTAGGTACAAAGTCGATTTTCTCGTGTTTATACATTTAGCAATATATATCGAAATGCTTCAAATAACTGGTTTAGCATATTTAAGTTAATTAACCCTCTTTATCTTACTGAAGTTTACATTAAGCGATAACGGCATAACGGCAGTATATTTATAAGAATTTCGTTATCTTATATTAAGGTATAAAGTCGATTTTATTGTATATACACATTAAGCAATCGATATCGAAATGCTTCAAATCATTAGTTTAACATATTTAAGTTAATAAACCTTCTTTAACGAACGGAAGTTGGCATAAAGCCATGGCGACATAGCGGCAGTGCATTTAGAAGAATTCCGTAATCTTATATTTAAGTATAAAGTCGATTTTCTTGTATATACACATTTAGCTATCGATATCGAAATGCTTCAAATCATTAGTTTAACATATTAAGTTAATAAACGCTTTTTAGCTTACTGAAGTCTACATAAAGCCTTAACAGTATAACGGCAGTGCATTTAGAAGAATTCCGTAATGTTATAATTTTATATTTAGGTACAAAGTCGATTTTCTCGTGTTTATAAATTTGGCAATATATATCGAAATTCTTCAAATAACTGGTTTAGCATATTTAAGTTAATTAACCTTCTTTATCTTACTGAAGTTTACATAAAGCGATAACGGCATAACGGCAGTATATTTATATGAATTCCGTTATCTTATATTTAGGTATAAAGTCGATTTTCTTGTATATACACATATAGCAATCGATATCGAAATGCTTCAAATCATTAGTTTAAAATATTTAAGTTAATTAACCTTCTTTATCTTACTGAAGTTTACATAAAGCCATATCAGTATAACGGCAGTGCATTTGGAAGAATTCCGTAAACTTATATTTAGGTATAAAGTCGATTTTGTTGTATATACATATTTAGCAATCGATATCGAGATGCTTCAATTCATTAGTTTAACATAATAAAGTTAATAAACCTTCTTTAACGAGCTGAAGTTGGCATAAAGCCATGGCGGCATAACGGCAGTGCATGTAGAAGAATTTCGTTATCTTATATATAGGTATAAAGCCGATTTTCTTGTATATACACATTTAGCAATCGATATCGAAATGCTTCAAATCATTAGTTTAACATATTTAAGTTAATTAACCTTCTTTAATGTAATGAAGGTGATATAAAGCCATGGCGGCATAACGTCATTGCAGGTAGAAGAGTTCCGTAATCTTATATTTAGGTATATAGTCGATTTTCTTGTATTTACACATTTAGCAATCGATACCGAAAATCTTCAAATCATTAGTTTAACATATTTAAGTTAGTTAACCTTCTTTAACGTAATGAAGGTGATATAAAGCCATGGCGGCATAACGGCAGTGCATTTAGAAGAATTCCGTAATCTTATATTTAAGTATAAAGTCGATTTTCTTGTATATACACATTTAGCTATCGATATCGAAATGCTTCAAATCATTAGTTTAACATATTAAGTTAATAAACGCTTTTTAGCTTACTGAAGTCTACATAAAGCCTTAACAGTATAACGGCAGTGCATTTAGAAGAATTCCGTAATGGTATAATTTTATATTTAGGTACAAAGTCGATTTTCTCGTGTTTATACATTTAGCAATATATATCGAAATGCTTCAAATAACTGAATTAGCATATTTAAGTTAATTAACCCTCTTTATCTTACTGAAGTTTACATAAAGCGATAACGGCATAACGGCAGTATATTTATATGAATTCCGTTATCTTATATTTAGGTATAAATTCGATTTTATTGTACATACACATTTAGCAATCGATATCGAAATGCTTCAAATCATTAGTTTAACATATTTAAGTTAATAAACCTTCTTTAACGCACTGAAGTCTACATAAAGCCTTAACGGTATAACTGCAGTGCATGTAGAAGAATTCCGTAATCTTATATTTAAGTATAAAGTCGATTTTCTTGTATTTACATATTTAGCAATCGATATCGAAATGCTTCAAATCATTAGTTTAACATATTTAATTTAATTAGCCCTCTCTGTCTTACTGAAGTCTATATAAAGCCTTAACGGCATAACGACAGTGCATTTAGAAGAATTCCGTTATCTCATATTTAGGAATAAATTTGATTTTCTTGTATGTACACATTTAGCAAGCGATTTTGAAATGCTTGAAATCATTAGTTTAACATATTTAAGTAAATTAACCTTCTTTGACGTAATGAAGTTGATATAAAGCCATGGCGGCATAACGGCAGTGCATTTAGAAAAATTCCGTAGACTTATATTTAGGTATAAAGTCGATTTTCTTGTATATACACATTAAGCAATCGATATCGAAATGCTTCAAATCATTATTTTAACATATTTAAGTTAATAAACCTTCTTTAACGAACGGAAGTTGGCATAAAGCCATGGCGACATAGCGGCAGTGCATTTAGAAGAATTCCGTAATCTTATATTTAAGTATAAAGTCGATTTTCTTGTATATACACATTTAGCTATCGATATCGAAATGCTTCAAATCATTAATTTAACATATTAAGTTAATAAACTCTTTTTAGCTTACTAAAGTCTACATAAAGCCTTAACAGTATAACGGCAGTGCATTTAGAAGAATTCCGTAATGTTATAATTTTATATTTAGGTACAAAGTCGATTTTCTCGTGTTTATACATTTAGCAATATATATCGAAATGCTTCAAATAACTGGTTTAGCATATTTAAGTTAATTAACCCTCTTTATCTTACTGAAGTTTACATATAGCGATAACGGCATAACGGCAGTATATTTATATGAATTTCGTTATCTTATATTTAGGTATAAAGTCGATTTTATTGTATATACACATATAGCAATCGATATCGAAATGCTTCAAATCATTAGTTTAACATATTTAAGTTAATTAACCTTCTTTATCTTACTGAAGTTTACATAAAGCCATATCAGTATAACGGCAGTGCATTTGGAAGAATTCCGTAAACTTATATTTAGGTATAAAGTCGATTTTGTTGTATATACATATTTAGCAATCGATATCGAGATGCTTCAATTCATTAGTTTAACATAATAAAGTTAATAAACCTTCTTTAACGAGCTGAAGTTGGCATAAAGCCATGGCGGCATAACGGCAGTGCATGTAGAAGAATTTCGTTATCTTATATATAGGTATAAAGCCGATTTTCTTGTATATACACATTTAGCAATCGATATCGAAATGCTTCAAATCATTAGTTTAACATATTTAAGTTATTAAACCTTCTTTAACGCACTGAAGTCTACATAAAGCCTTAACGGTATAACTGCAGTGCATGTAGAAGAATTCCGTAATCTTATATTTAAGTATAAAGTCGATTTTCTTGTATTTACATATTTAGCAATCGATATCGAAATGCTTCAAATCATTAGTTTAACATATTTAATTTAATTAGCCCTCTCTGTCTTACTGAAGTCTATATAAAGCCTTAACGGCATAACGACAGTGCATTTAGAAGAATTCCGTTATCTCATATTTAGGAATAAATTTGATTTTCTTGTATGTACACATTTAGCAAGCGATTTTGAAATGCTTGAAATCATTAGTTTAACATATTTAAGTAAATTAACCTTCTTTGACGTAATGAAGTTGATATAAAGCCATGGCGGCATAACGGCAGTGCATTTAGAAAAATTCCGTAGACTTATATTTAGGTATAAAGTCGATTTTCTTGTATATACACATTAAGCAATCGATATCGAAATGCTTCAAATCATTATTTTAACATATTTAAGTTAATAAACCTTCTTTAACGAACGGAAGTTGGCATAAAGCCATGGCGACATAGCGGCAGTGCATTTAGAAGAATTCCGTAATCTTATATTTAAGTATAAAGTCGATTTTCTTGTATATACACATTTAGCTATCGATATCGAAATGCTTCAAATCATTAGTTTAACATATTAAGTTAATAAACTCTTTTTAGCTTACTAAAGTCTACATAAAGCCTTAACAGTATAACGGCAGTGCATTTAGAAGAATTCCGTAATGTTATAATTTTATATTTAGGTACAAAGTCGATTTTCTCGTGTTTATACATTTAGCAATATATATCGAAATGCTTCAAATAACTGGTTTAGCATATTTAAGTTAATTAACCCTCTTTATCTTACTGAAGTTTACATATAGCGATAACGGCATAACGGCAGTATATTTATATGAATTTCGTTATCTTATATTTAGGTATAAAGTCGATTTTATTGTATATACACATATAGCAATCGATATCGAAATGCTTCAAATCATTAGTTTAACATATTTAAGTTAATTAACCTTCTTTATCTTACTGAAGTTTACATAAAGCCATATCAGTATAACGGCAGTGCATTTGGAAGAATTCCGTAAACTTATATTTAGGTATAAAGTCGATTTTGTTGTATATACATATTTAGCAATCGATATCGAGATGCTTCAATTCATTAGTTTAACATAATAAAGTTAATAAACCTTCTTTAACGAGCTGAAGTTGGCATAAAGCCATGGCGGCATAACGGCAGTGCATGTAGAAGAATTTCGTTATCTTATATATAGGTATAAAGCCGATTTTCTTGTATATACACATTTAGCAATCGATATCGAAATGCTTCAAATCATTAGTTTAACATATTTAAGTTAATAAACCTTCTTTAACGCACTGAAGTCTACATAAAGCCTTAACGGTATAACTGCAGTGCATGTAGAAGAATTCCGTAATCTTATATTTAAGTATAAAGTCGATTTTCTTGTATTTACATATTTAGCAATCGATATCGAAATGCTTCAAATCATTAGTTTAACATATTTAATTTAATTAGCCCTCTCTGTCTTACTGAAGTCTATATAAAGCCTTAACGGCATAACGACAGTGCATTTAGAAGAATTCCGTTATCTCATATTTAGGAATAAATTTGATTTTCTTGTATGTACACATTTAGCAAGCGATTTTGAAATGCTTGAAATCATTAGTTTAACATATTTAAGTAAATTAACCTTCTTTGACGTAATGAAGTTGATATAAAGCCATGGCGGCATAACGGCAGTGCATTTAGAAAAATTCCGTAGACTTATATTTAGGTATAAAGTCGATTTTCTTGTATATACACATTAAGCAATCGATATCGAAATGCTTCAAATCATTATTTTAACATATTTAAGTTAATAAACCTTCTTTAACGAACGGAAGTTGGCATAAAGCCATGGCGACATAGCGGCAGTGCATTTAGAAGAATTCCGTAATCTTATATTTAAGTATAAAGTCGATTTTCTTGTATATACACATTTAGCTATCGATATCGAAATGCTTCAAATCATTAGTTTAACATATTAAGTTAATAAACTCTTTTTAGCTTATTAAAGTCTACATAAAGCCTTAACAGTATAACGGCAGTGCATTTAGAAGAATTCCGTAATGTTATAATTTTATATTTAGGTACAAAGTCGATTTTCTCGTGTTTATACATTTAGCAATATATATCGAAATGCTTCAAATAACTGGTTTAGCATATTTAAGTTAATTAACCCCTCTTTATCTTACTGAAGTTTACATATAGCGATAACGGCATAACGGCAGTATATTTATATGAATTTCGTTATCTTATATTTAGGTATAAAGTCAATTTTATTGTATATACACATATAGCAATCGATATCGAAATGCTTCAAATCATTAGTTTAACATATTTAAGTAAATAAACCTTCTTTAACGAACGGAAGTTGGCATAAAGCCATGGCGACATAGCGGCAGTGCATTTAGAAGAATTCCGTAATCTTATATTTAAGTATAAAGTCGATTTTCTTGTTTATACACATTTAGCTATCGATATCGAAATGCTTCAAATCATTAGTTTAACATATTAAGCTAATAAACGCTTTTTAGCTTACTGAAGTCTACATAAAGCCTTAACAGTATAACGGCAGTGCATTTAAAAGAATTCCGTAATGTTCTAATTTCATATTTAGGTACAAAGTCGATTTTCTCGTGTTTATAAATTTGGCAATATATATCGAAATGCTTCAAATAACTGGTTTAGCATATTTAAGTTAATTAACCTTCTTTATCTTACTGAAGTTTCTATAAAGCGATAACGGCATAACGGCAGTATATTTATATGAATTCCGTTATCTTATATTTAGGTATAAATTCAATTTTATTGTAAATACGCATTAAGCAATCGATATCGAAATGCTTCGAATCATTAGTTTAACATATTTAAGTTAATTAACCTTCTTTAACGTAATGAAGGTGATATAAAGCCATGGCGGCATAACGACAGTGCATTTGGAAGAATTCCGTAATCTTATATTTAGGTATAAAGTCGATTTTCTGGTATATACACATATAGCAATCGATATCGAAATGCTTCAAATCATTAGTTTAAAATATTTAAGTTAATTAACCTTCTCTATCTTACTGAAGTTTACATAAAGCCATATCAGTATAACGGCAGTGCATTTGGAAGAATTCCGTAAACTTATATTTAGGTATAAAGTCGATTTTGTTGTATATACATATATAGCAATCGATATCGAGATGCTTCAATTCATTAGTTTAACATAATAAAATTAATAAACCTTCTTTAACGAGCTGAAGTTGGCATAAAGCCATGGCGGCATAACGGGAGTGCATGTAGAAGAATTTCGTTATCTTATAAATAGGTATAAAGCCGATTTTCTTGTATATACACATTTAGCAATCGATATCGAAATGCTTCAAATCATTAGTTAAACATATTTAAGTTAATTATCCTTCTTTAATGTAATGAAGGTGATATAAAGCCATGGCGGCATAACGTCATTGCAGGTAGAAGAATTCCGTAGTCTCATATTTAGGTATAAAGTCGATTTTCTGGTTTATATGCATTAAGCAATCGATATCGAAATGCTTCAAATAACTGGTTTAACATATTTAAGTTAGTAAACTTTCTTTAACGAACTGAAGTTGGCTTAAGGCCATGGCGGCATAACGGCAGTATATTTATAAGAATTTCGTTATCTTATATTTAGGTATAAAGTCGATTTTATTGTATATACACATTAAGCAATCGATATCGAAATGCTTCAAATCATTAGTTTAACATATTTAAGTTAATAAACCTTCTTTAACGAACGGAAGTTGGCATAAAGCCATGGCGACATAGCGGCAGTGCATTTAGAAGAATTCCGTAATCTTATATTTAAGTATAAAGTCGATTTTCTTGTATATACACATTTAGCTATCGATATCGAAATGCTTCAAATCATTAGTTTAACATATTAAGTTAATAAACGCTTTTTAGCTTACTGAAGTCTACATAAAGCCTTAACAGTATAACGGCAGTGCATTTAGAAGAATTCCGTAATGTTATAATTTCATATTTAGGTACAAAGTCGATTTTCTCGTGTTTATACATTTAGCAATATATATCAAAATGCTTCAAATAACTGAATTAGCATATTTAAGTTAATTAACCCTCTTTATCTTACTGAAGTTTACATAAAGCGATAACGGCATAACGGCAGTATATTTATATGAATTCCGTTATCTTATATTTAGGTATATAGTCGATTTTCTTGTATTTACACATTTAGCAATCGATACCGAAAATCTTCAAATCATTAGTTTACATATTTAAGTTATTTTACCTTCTTTAACGTAATGAAGGTGATATAAAGCCATGGCGGCATAACGGCGGTGCATTTAGAAGAATTCCGTTATCTTATATTTAAGTATAAAGTCAATTTTATTGTACATACACATTTAGCAATCGATATCGAAATGCTTCAAATCATTAGTTTAACATATTTAAGTTAATAAACCTTCTTTAACGCACTGAAGTCTACATAAAGCCTTAACGGTATAACTGCAGTGCATGTAGAAGAATTCCGTAATCTTATATTTAAGTATAAAGTCGATTTTCTTGTATTTGCATATTTAGCAATCGATATCGAAATGCTTCAAATCATTAGTTTAACATATTTAATTTAATTAGCCCTCTCTGTCTTACTGAAGTCTATATAAAGCCTTAACGGCATAACGACAGTGCATTTAGAAGAATTCCGTTATCTCATATTTAGGAATAAATTTGATTTTCTTGTATGTACACATTAAGCAAGCGATATTGAAATGCTTGAAATCATTAGTTTAACATATTTAAGTAAATTAACCTTCTTTGACGTAATGAAGTTGATATAAAGCCATGGCGGCATAACGGCAGTGCATTTAGAAAAATTCCGTAGTCTTATATTTAGGTATAAAGTCGATTTTCTTGTATATACACATTTAGCAATCGATATCGAAATGCTTCAAATCATTAGTTTAACATATTTAAGTTAATAAACCTTCTTTAACGAACGGAAGTTGGCATAAAGCCATGGCGACATAGCGGCAGTGCATTTAGAAGAATTCCGTAATCTTATATTTAAGTATAAAGTCGATTTTCTTGTATATACACATTTAGCTATTGATATCGAAATGCTTCAAATAACTGGTTTAGCATATTTAAGTTAATTAACCTTCTTTATCTTACTGAAGTTTACATAAAGCCATAACGGCAGTGCATTTAGAAGAAAGCCGTAATCTTATATTTAGGTATAAATTCGATTTTTTTTGTATATACACATTTTGCAATCGATAACGAAATGCTTCAAATCATTAGTTTAAGATATTTAAGTTAATTAGCCTTCTTTAACGTAATGAAGGTGACATAAAGCCATGGCGGCATAACGACAGTACATTTGGAAGAATTCCGTAGTCTTATATTTAGGTATAAAGTCGATTTTTTTTTATATATGCATTAAGCAATCGATATCGAAATGCTTCAAATAACTGGTTTAACATTTTTAATTTAATAGACCTTCTTTAACGAACTGAAGTTAACATAAAGCTATAACGGCATATTGGCAGTGCATTTACAAGAATTCCGTTATCGTATATTTTATATAAAGTCGATATTCTTGTATATTCACATTTAGCAATCGATAACGAAATGCTTCAAATCATTAGTTTAACATATTTAAGTTAATTAACCTTCTTTAACGCATTGAAGTTGATATAAAGCCATGGCGGCATAACGGCAGTGCATTTAGAAGAAGTCCGTAGTCTTATATTTAGGTATAAAGTCGGTTTTCTTGTATATACACATTTAGCAATCGATATCGAGATGGTTCAACTCATTAGTTTAATATATTTAAGTTAATAAACCTTCTTTAACGATCTGAAGTTGGCTTAAAGCCATGGCGGCATAAAGGCAGTGCATTTAGAAGATTTCCGTAATCTTATATTTAAGTATAAAGTCGATTTTCTTGTATTTACACATTTAGCAATCGTAATCGAAATGCATCAAATAACTGGTTTAGCATATTAAGGTTAATTAACCTTCTTTATCTTACTGAAGTTTACATAAAGCCATAACGGCATAACGGCAGTATATTTATATGAATTCCGTTATCTTATATTTAGGTATACAGTCGATTTTGTTGTACATACACATTTAGCAATCGATATCGAATTGCTTCAAATCATTAGTTTAACATATTTAAGTTAATTAACCTTCTTTAACGTAATGAAGGTGATATAAAGCCATGGCGGCATAACGACAGTGCATTTAGAAGAATTCCGTAATCTTATATTTAGGAATAAAGTCGATTTTGTTCTATATACGCCTCTAGCAATCGATATCGAAATGCTTCAAATCATTAGTTTAACATATTTAAGTTAATTAACCTTCTTTAACGTATTGAAGTTGATATAAAGCCATGGCGGCATAACGACAGTACATTTGGAAGAATTTCGAAATCTTATATTTAGGTATAAAGTCGATTTTGTTATATGTACACATTTAGCAATCGATATCGAAATGCTTCAAATCATTAGTTTAACATATTTAATTTAATTAACCTTCTTTAACGTATTGAAGTTGATATAAAGCCATGACGGCATAACGACAGTACATTTGGAAGAATTCCGTAATCTTATATTTAGGTATAAAGTCGATTTTTTTGTTTATACACATTTAGCTATCGATATCGAAATGCTTCAAATCAGAAGTTTAACATATTAAGTTAATAAACATTTTTTAGCATACTGAAGCTTACTTAAAGCCATGACGGTATAACGGCAATGCATTTAGAGGAATTCCGTAATGTTATAGATTTATATCTAGGTATAAAGTCGATTTTCTTGTATATATACATTTCGCAATCAATATCGAAATGCTTCAGATAACTGGTTTAAAATATTTAATTTAATAAACCTCTTTTAGCGAACTGAAGTTGACAAAAAGCCATAACGGCACTGCATTTGGAAAAATTCCGTAGTCTTATATTTAGGTATAAAGTCGATTTTCTTGTATATACACATTTAGCAATCGATATCGAAATGCTTCAAATCATTAGTTTAACATATTTAAGTTAATTAACCTTCTTTAACGAACGGAAGTTGGCATAAAGCCATGGCGGCATAACGGCAGTGCATTTAGAAGAATTCCGTAATCTTATATTTAGGTATAAAGTCGATTTTCTTGTATATACACATTACGCAATCGATAACGAAATGCTTCAAATCATTAGTTTAACATATTTAAGTTAATTAACCTTTTTATCTGACTGAAGTTTACATAAAGCCATAACGGTATAACGCCAGTGCATTTGGAAGAATTCCGTTAACTTATATTTAGGTATAAAGTCGATTTTGTTGTATATACACATTTAGCAATCGATATCGAGATGCTTCAAATCATTAGTTTAACATATTTAAGTTAATTAACCTTCTTTTCTTATGAAGTTTACTAAAGCCATAACGGTATAACGCAGTGCATTTGGAAGAATTCCGTTATCTTATTTTAGGTATAAAGTCGATTTTGTTGTATATACACATTAGCAATCGATATCGAAATGCTTCAAATCATTAGTTTAACATATTTAAGTTATTAACCTTCTTTAACGTATGAAGTGATATAAAGCCATGGCGGCATAACGCAGTCATTTGGAAAATTCCGTATCTTATATTTAGGATAAAGTCGATTTTTGTATATACACATTTAGCAATCGATATCGAAATGCTTCAAATATTAGTTTAACATATTTAATTTAAATTTAACCTTCTTTAACGAACGGAAGTTGGCATAAAGCCATGGCGGCATAACGGCAGTGCATTTAGAAGAATTCCGTAATCTTATATTTAGGTATAAAGTCGATTTTCTTGTATATACACATTAGCAATCGATAACGAAATGCTTCAAATCATTAGTTTAAATTTATTTAATTAACCTTTATTTTATCTACTGAATTTTACATAAAGCCATAACGGTATAACGCCAGTGCATTTGGAAGAATTCCGTTAACTTATATTTAGGTATAAGTCGATTTTGTGTATATACACATTTAGCATCGATATCGAGATGCTTCACTAATTCAAATTATCTAACCAATGCTTTATGTTGACTCACCTCGTTTCAATACTTACCCTAGAGCGTTACAAGTGAAACAAAAATGTGACTATTGCCAAGCGCTGTAGGAGTAGAAGAAAATTGAAGATTTTACTGAGTGCTCTTTAATTATCTAACCAATGCTTTATGTTTGACTCACCTCGTCCAATAGTTTAGCCGCTAGAGCGTTATCAAAGTTGAAACAAAAATTGACATTGCCAAGCCCCTGGTAGGAGTAAAAGAAATATTGAAGACTTTCTTGAGACCTCTTTAAATTATTAACCAATGCTTTATGTTTGACCACCTCGTTCCAATAGTTTAGCGGCTAGAACGTTACAAAGTGAAACATAAAATGTGACTATTGCCGAGCCTTGATAGGAGTAGAAGAAAAGATTGAAGACTTTCCTGAGGCTTATTAACAATTATTAGCCAATCGCTTATAGTTCTGACTGACATCGCTTCAAATTTAGTTTATACCAATGCTTAGTTATCGTTAATATTTACTCTTACAAAGTGAAACAAAAATTGTGACTATTGCCAGCCGCTGATAGGAGTAGAAGAAAGATTGAAGACTTTCGTGAGTGCTCTTTAATTATCTAACCAATGCTTTATGTTTGACTCACCTCGCTCCAATAGTTTAGCCGCTAGAGCGTTAGCAAAGTTGAAACAAAATTGACATTGCACAACCCCTTAGTGTAAAATATTTAAGAATTAACCTTGTCTTTTAAATTATCTGAAGTTTATTTTTAAAGCCATAACGGTTAAGCCGCTAGTGCGTTTAAGGAAAAAAAATTGACTATTAACCCCTTAGGATTAGGATAAAGTTGATTTCCTGTGTCTTTATTACAACCAATTTATGCAATCGATATCGAATGTTCCCAAAAACTTCATTTAGTTTATATATTATCTAACCAATGCTTTATGTTCGACCCACCTCGTTTCAATAGTTTAGCCCTAGAGCGTTAGCAAAGTTGAAACAAAAATGTGACTATTGCCAAGCGCCTGGATAGGAGTAGAAGAAAGATTGAAGACTTTCTGAGAGCTCTTTAAATTATCTAACCAATGCTTTATGTTTGACCCACCTCGTTCCAATAGTTTAGCCGCTAGAGCGTTAGCAAAGTTGAAACAAAAATGTGACTATTGCCAAGCCCCTGGTAGGAGTAGAAGAAAGATTGAAGACTTTCCTGAGAGCTTTTAAATTATCTAACCAATGCTTTATGTTTGACCCACCTCGTCCCAATAGTTAAGCCGCTAGAACGTTAGCAAAGTTGAAACAAAAATGTGACTATTGCCAAGCCCTGATAGGAGTAGAGAAAGATTGAAGACTTTCCTAGAGCTCTTTAAATTATCTAACCAATGCTTTATGTTTGACCCAACTCGTTCCAATAGTTTAGCGCTAGAGCGTTAGCAAAGTTGAAACAAAAATGTGACTATTGCCAAGCCCCTGATAGGAGTAGAAGAAAGATTGAAGACTTTCCTGAGAGCTCTTTAATTATCTAACCAATGCTTTATGTTTGACTCACCTCGTTCAAATAGTTTAGCCGCTAGAGCGTTAGCAAAGTTGAAACAAAAATGTGACTATTGCCAAGCCCTGATAGGAGTAGAAGAAAGATTGAAAACTTTCCTGAGTGCTCTTTAAATTATCTAACCAATGCTTTATGTTTGACCACCTCGTTCAATAGTTTAGCCGCTAGAGCGTTAGCAAAGTTGAAACAAAAATGTGACATTGCCAAGCCCTGATAGGAGTAGAGACAAATTGAAGACTTTCTGGCTCTTTAAATTATCTAACCAATGATTTATGCTTGACCCACCTCGTTCCAATAGTTAAGCCGCTAGAGCGTTAGCAAAGTTGAAACAAAAATGTGACTATTGCCAAGCATCTGATAGGAGTAGAAGAAAGATTGAAGACTTTGGTCAGAGCTCTTTAGATTATCTAACCAATGCTTTATGTTCGATCCAACTCGTTCAAATAGTTTAGCCTCAGAGTTAGCAAAGTTGAAACAAAAATGTGACTATTGCCAAGCCCCTGGTAGGGGTAGAATTAAGATTGAAGACTTTCCTGAGAGCTCTTTAATTATCTAACCAATGCTTTATGTTTCACTCACCTCGCTCCAATAGTTTAGCCGCTAGAGCGTTAGCAAAGTTGAAACAAAAATGTGACTATTGCCAAGCCCCTGATAGGAGTAGAGAAAATATTGAAACTTTCCTTGTGCTCTTTAATTATCTAACCAATGCTTTATGTTTGACCCACCTCGTTTCAATAGTTTAGCCGCTAGAGCGTTAGCAAAGGTTGAAACAAAAATGTGACTATTGCCAAGCCCCTGATAGGAGCAGAAGAAGATTGAAGCCTTTCCTAAGAGCTCTTTAAATTATCTAACCAATGATTTATGCTTGACCCACCTCGTTCCAATAGTTAAGCCGCTAGAGCGTTAGCAAAGTTGAAACAAAAATGTGACTATTGCCAAGCCCCTGATAGGAGTAGAAGAAAGATTGAAGACCTTTCAGAGCTCTTTAGATTATCTAATCCAATGCTTTATGTTCGATCCAACTCGTTTCAAATAGTTTAGCCTCAGAGCGTTAGCAAAGTTGAAACAAAAATGTGACTATTGCCAAGCCCCTGGTAGGGGTAGAATAAGATTGAAGACTTTCCTGAGAGCTCTTTAATTATCTAACCAATGCTTTATGTTTGACCCTCGTTCCAATAGTTTAGCCGCTAGAGCGTTAGCAAAGTTGAAACAAAAATGTGACTATTGCCAAGCCCCTGATAGGAGTAGAATAAAGATTGAAGACTTTCCTAGAGCTCTTTAAATTATCTAACCAATGCTTTATGTTTGACCCAACTCGTTCAATAGTTTAGCCGCTAGAGCGTTAGCAAAGTTGAAACAAAAATGTGACTATTGCCAAGCCCCTGATAGGAGTAGAAGAAAGATTGAAGACTTTCCTAGAGCTCTTTAAATTATCTAACCAATGCTTTATGTTGACCCACCTCGTTCCAATAGTTTAGCCGCTAGAGCGTTAGCAAAGTTGAAACAAAAATGTGACTATTGCCAAGCCCCTGATAGGAGTAGAAGAAAGATTGAAGACTTTTTTAATGCTCTAGGGGTAAACTATTTAAACGAGGTTAGTCAAACATAAAGCATTGGTTAGATATTTTAAAGAGCTCTCAGGAAAGTCTTAAATCTTTCTTCTACCTCCTATCAGGGGCTTGGAATAGTCACATTTTTGTTTCAACTTTGCTAACGCTCTAGCGGCTAAACTATTGGAACGAGTTGGGTCAAGCATAAAGCGTTGGTTAGATAATTTAAAGAGCTCTCAGGAAAGTCTTCAATCTTTTTCTACTCCTATCAGGGGCTTGGAAATAGTCACATTTCTGTTTCAACTGTCTAATGCTCTAGCGGGTAAACTATTTGAATGAGGTGGGTCGAACATAAAGCATTGGTTAGATAATTTAAAGAGCTCTCACGAAAGTCTTCAATCTTTCTTCTACTCTTATCAGGGGCTTGGCAATAGTCACATTTTTGTTTCAACTTTGCTAACGCTCTAGCGGCTAAACAATTAGAACGAGTTGGGTCAAACATAAAGCGTTGGTTAGATAATTTAAAGAGCTCTCAGGAAAGTCTTCAATCTTTATTCTACTCCTATCAGGGGCTTGGAAATAGTCACATTTTTGTTTCACTTTTATTAATGCTCTAGCGGGTAAACTATTTAAACGAGGTTAGTCAAACATAAAGCATTGGTTAGATAATTTAAAGAGCTTTCAGAAAAGTCTTCAATCTTTCTTCTACTCCTACCAGGGGCTTGGCAATAGTCACATTTCTGTTTCAACTGTGCTAACGCTCTAGCGGCTAAACAATTAGAACGAGTTGGGTCAAACATAAAGCGTTGGTTAGATAATTTAAAGAGCTCTCAGGAAAGTCTTCAATCTTTATTCTACTCTTATCAGGGGCTTGGAAAAAGTCACATTTTTGTTTCACTTTTATTAATGCTCTAGCGGGTAAACTATTTAAACAAGGTTAGTCAAACATAAAGCATTGGTTAGATAATTTAAAGAGCTTTCAGAAAAGTCTTCAATCTTTCTTCTACTCCTATCAGGGGCTTGGAAATAGTCACATTTTTGTTTCAACTTTGCTAACGCTCTAGCGGCTAAACTATTGGAACGAGTTGGGTCAATCATAAAGCGTTGGTTAGATAATTTAAAGAGCTCTCAGGAAAGTCTTCAATCTTTATTCTACTCCTATCAGGGGCTTGGAAATAGTCACATTTTTGTTTCACTTTTATTAATGCTCTAGCGGGTAAACTATTTAAACGAGGTTAGTCAAACATAAAGCATTGGTAAGATAATTTAAAGAGCTCTGAGGAAAGTCTTAAATCTTTCTTCTACTCCTATCAGGGGCTTGGTAATAGTCAAATTTTTTTTTCAACTTTGCTAACGCTCTAGGGGCTAAACTATTGGAACGAGGTGGGTCAAACATAAACTATTGGTTATATAATTTAAAGAGCTCTCAGGAAAGTTTTCAGTCTTTCTTCTACTCCTATCAGGGGCTTGGTAATAGTCACATTTTTGTTTCAACTTTGCTAACGCTCTAGCGGCTAAACAATTAGAACGATGTGGGTCAAACATAAAGCATTGGTTAGATAATTTAAAGAGCTCTCAGGAAAGTCTTTAATCTTTGTTCTACTACTATCAGGCGCTTGGAAATAGTCACATTTTTGTTTCACTTTTGATAACGCTCTAGAGGGTAAACTGTTTGAACGAGGTGAGTCAAACATAAAGCATTGGTTAGATAATTTAAAGAGCTCTCAGGAAAGTCTTAAATCTTTTTTCTACTCCTATCAGGGGCTTGGTAATAGTCAAATTTTTGTTTCAACTTTGCTAACGCTCTAGCGGCTAAACTATTGGAACGAGGTGGGTCAAACATAAAGTATTGGTTATATAATTTAAAGAGCTCTCAGGAAAGTTTTCAGTCTTTCTTGTACATCTACCAGGCGCTTGGAAATAGTCACATTTTTGTTTCGCTTTTGATAACGCTCCAGCGGGTAAACTGTTTGAACGAGGTGAGTCAAACATAAAGCATTGGTTAGATAATTTAAAGAGCTCTCAGCAAAGTCCTTAATTTTTCTTCTACATCTACCAGGGGCTTGGCAATAGTCACATTTTTGTTTCAGCTTTGCTAACGCTCTAGCGGCTAAACTATTGGAACGAGTTGGGTCAAACATAAAGCGTTGGTTAGATAATTTAAAGAGCTCTCAGGAAAGTCTTCAATCTTTCTTCTACTCCTATCAGGGGCTTGGTAATAGTCAAATTTTTGTTTCAACTTTGCTAACGCTCTAGCGGCTAAACTATTGGAACGAGGTGGGTCAAACATAAAGCATTGGTTAGATAATTTAAAGAGCTCTTTGGAAAATCTTCAATCTTTCTTCTACTCTTATCAAAGGCTTGGCAATAGTCACATCTTTGTTTCAACTTTGCTAACGCTCTAGCGGCTAAACTATTGGAACGAGGTCGGTCAAACACAAAGCATTGGTGAGATAATTTAAAAAGCTCACAGGAAAGTCTTCAATCTTTCTTGTACATCTACCAGGGGCGTGGCAATAGTCACATTTTTGTTTCACTTTTGATAACCTTTTAGCGGGTAAACTTTTTGAACGAGGTGAGTCAAACATAAAGCGTTGGTTAGATAATTTAAAGAGCTGTCAGGAAAGTATTCAATCTTTGTTCTACTACTATCAGGGGCTTGGTAATAGTCACATTTTTGTTTTAACTTTGCTAACGCTCTAGCGGCTAAACTATTGGAACGAGTTGTGTCAAACATAAAGCGTTGGTTAGATAATTTAAAGAGCTCTCAGGAAAGTCTTCAATCTTTATTCTACTCCTATCAGGGGCTTGGAAATAGTCACATTTTTGTTTCACTTTTATTAATGCTCTAGCGGGTAAACTATTTAAACGAGGTTAGTCGAACATAAAGCATTGGTTAGATAATTTAAAGAGCTTTCAGAAAAGTCTTTAATCTTTCTTCTACTCCTATCAGGGGCTTGGAAATAGTCACATTTTTGTTTTAACTTTGCTAACGCTCTAGCGGCTAAACTATTGGAACGAGGTGGGTCAAACATAAAGCATTGGTTAGATAATTAAAAGAGCTCTTAGGAAAATCTTCACTCTTTCTTCTACTCCTAACAGGGGCTTGGCAATTGTCACATTTTTGTTTCAACTTTGCTAACGCTCTAGCGGGTAAACTATTTAAACGAGCTGAGTCAAACATAAAACATTGGTTAGATAATTTAAAAAGCTCACAGGAAAGTCTTCAATCTTTCTTGTACATCTACCAGGGGCGTGGCAATGGTCACATTTTTGTTTCACTTTTGATAACGCTCTAGCGGGTAAACTATTTGTACGAGGTGAGTTAAACATAAAGCGTTGGTTAGACAATTTAAAGGGCTTTCAGGAAAGTCTTCGATCTTTCTTCTGCTCTAACCAGGTGTTTGGCAATAGTCATATTTTTGTTTCAACTTTGCTAACGCTATCGTGGCTAAACTATTGAAACGAGGTGGGTCGAACATAAAGCATTGGTTAGATAATTTAAAGAGCTCTCAGGAAAGTCTTCAATCTTTGTTCTACATCTACCAGGGGCAATAGTCACATTTTTGTTTCAACTTTTCTAACGCTCTGAGGCTAAACTATTGGAACGAGGTGGGTCAAACATAAAGCATTGGTTAGATAATTTAAAGAGCTCTCAGGAAAGTTTTCAGTCTTTCTTCTACTCCTATCAGGGGCTTGGAAATAGTCACAATTTTGTTTCAACTTTGCTAACGCTCTAGCGGCTAAACAATTAGAACGAGGTGGGTCAAACATAAAGCATTGGTTAGATAATTTAAAGGGCACTCAGGAAAGTCTTTAATCTTTGTTCTACTACTATCAGGCGCTTGGAAATAGTCACATTTTTTTTTTCACTTTTGATAACGCTCTAACGGGTAAACTGTTTGAACGAGGTGAGTGAAACATAAAGCATTGGTTAGATAATTTAAAGAGCTCTCAGCAAAGTCATTAATTTTTCTTCTACATCTACCAGGGACTTGGCAATAGTCACATTTTTGTTTCAACTTTGCTAACGCTCTGAGGCTAAACTATTGGAACGAGTTGTGTCAAACATAAAGCGTTGGTTAGATAATTTAAAGAGCTCTCAGGAAAGTCTTCAATCTTTATTCTACTACTATCAGGCGCTTGGAAATAGTCACATTTTTGTTTCACTTTTGATAACGCTCTAGCGGGTAAACTGTTTGAACGAGGTGAGTCAAACATAAAGCATTGGTTAGATAATTTAAAGAGCTCTCAGGAAAGTCTTCAATCTTTCTTCTACTCCTATCAGGGGCTTGGTAATAGTCAAATATTTGTTTCAACTTTGCTAACGCTCTAGCGGCTAAACTATTGGAACTAGGTGGGTCAAACATAAAGTATTGGTTATATAATTTAAAGAGCTCTCAGGAAAGTTTTCAGTCTTTCTTCTACTCCTATCAGGGGCTTGGTAATAGTCACAATTTTGTTTCAACTTTGCTAACGCTCTAGCGGCTAAACAATTAGAACGAGGTGGGTTAAACATAAAGCATTGGTTAGATAATTTAAAGGGCTCTCAGGAAAGTCTTTAATCTTTGTTCTACTACTATCAGGCGCTTGGAAATAGTCACATTTTTTTTTTCACTTTTGATAACGCTCTAGCGGGTAAACTGTTTGAACGAGGTGAGTCAAACATAAAGCATTGGTTAGATAATTTAAAGAGCTCTCAGCAAAGTCATTAATTTTTCTTCTACATCTACCAGGGGCTTGGCAATAGTCACATTTTTGTTTCAACTTTGCTAACGCTCTAGCGGCTAAACTATTGGAACGAGTTGGGTCAAACATAAAGCGTTGGTTAGATAATTTAAAGAGCTCTCAGGAAAGTCTTCAATCTTAATTCTACTCCTATCAGGGGCTTGGTAATAGTCAAATTTTTGTTTCAACTTTGCTAACGCTCTAGCGGCTAAACTATTGGAACGAGGTGGGTCAAACATAAAGCATTGGTTAGATAATTTAAAGAGCTCTTAGGAAAGTCTTCAATCTTTCTTGTACATCTACCAGGGGCGTGGCAATGGTCACATTTTTGTTTCACTTTTGATAACGCTCTAGCGGGTAAACTGTTTGAACGAGGTGAGTCAAACATAAAGCATTGGTTAGATAATTTAAAGAGCTCTCAGCAAAGTCATTAATTTTTCTTCTACATCTACCAGGGGCTTGGCAATAGTCACATTTTTGTTTCAACTTTGCTAACGCTCTAGCGGCTAAACTATTGGAACGAGTTGGGTCAAACATAAAGCGTTGGTTAGATAATTTAAAGAGCTCTCAGGAAAGTCTTCAATCTTAATTCTACTCCTATCAGGGGCTTGGTAATAGTCAAATTTTTGTTTCAACTTTGCTAACGCTCTAGCGGCTAAACTATTGGAACGAGGTGGGTCAAACATAAAGCATTGGTTAGATAATTTAAAGAGCTCTTAGGAAAGTCTTCAATCTTTCTTGTACATCTACCAGGGGCGTGGCAATGGTCACATTTTTGTTTCACTTTTGATAACGCTCTAGCGGGTAAACTGTTTGAACGAGGTGAGTCAAACATAAAGCATTGGTTAGATAATTTAAAGAGCTCTCAGCAAAGTCATTAATTTTTCTTCTACATCTACCAGGGGCTTGGCAATAGTCACATTTTTGTTTCAACTTTGCTAACGCTCTAGCGGCTAAACTATTGGAACGAGTTGGGTCAAACATAAAGCGTTGGTTAGACAATTTAAAGGGCTTTCAGGAAAGTCTTCAATCTTTCTTCTGCTCTAACCAGGTGTTTGGCAATAGTCACATTTTTGTTTCAACTTTGCTAACGCTATCGTGGCTAAACTATTGAAACGAGGTGGGTCGAACATAAAGCATTGGTTAGATAATTTAAAGAGCTCTCAGGAAAGTCTTCAATCTTTGTTCTACATCTACCAGGGGCAATAGTCACATTTTTGTTTCAACTTTGCTAACGCTCTGAGGCTAAACTATTGGAACGAGGTAGGTCAAACATAAAGCATTGGTTAGATAATTTAAAGACCTCTTAGGAAAACTTTCCATCTTTCTTCTACTCCTACCAGGCGCTTGGCAATAGTCACATTTTTGTTTCACTTTTGATAACGCTCTAGCCGGTAAACGATTTGAACGAGGTGGGTCAAACATAAAGCATTGGTTAGATAATTTAAAGAGCTCTCAGGAAAGTCTCCAATCTTTCTTCTACTCCTACCAGGCGCTTGGCAATAGTCACATTTTTGTTTCAACTTTGCTAACGCTCTAAGGCTAAACTATTTGAATGAGGTGGGTCGAACATAAAGCATTGGTTAGATAATTTAAACAAATGAGTTGAACCATCTCAATATCGATTGCTAAATGTGTATATACAACAAAATCGACTTTATGCCTAAATATAAGACTATGGAATTATGGCCTTTTGTCAACTACAGTTCTCTAAAGGAGGTTTATTAACTTAAATATGTTAAACCAGTTATCTGAAGCATTTCGATATCGATTGCGAAATGTGTATATACATAAAATCGACTTTATACCTAAATATAAAATTATAACATTACGGAATTCTTCTAAATGCACTGCCGTTATACCGCTAAGGCTTAATGTAGATTTCAGTATGCTAAAAAATGTTTATTAACTTAATATGTTAAACTTATGATTTGAAGCATTTCGATATCGATAGCTAAAACAAAAAAATCGACTTTATACCTAAATATAAGACTACGGAATTCTTCCAAATGTACTGTCGTTGTGCCGCCATGGCTTTATATCAACTTCAATACCTTAAAGAAGGTTAATTAACTTAAATATGTTAAACTAATGATTTGAAGCATTTCGTTATCGATCGCTAAATGTGTATATACAACAAAATCGACTTTATACCTAAATATAAGATTACGGATTTCTCCTGCATGCACTGTCGTTATGCCGCCATGGCTTTATAACACCTTCCTTACGTTAAAGAAGGTTAACTAACTTAAATATGTTAAACGAATGATTTGAAGCATTTCGATATCGATTGCAAAATGTGTATGTACAACAAAATCGACTTTATACCTAAATATAAGATAACTTCAGTAAGATAAAGAAGGTTAATTGACTTAAATATGCTAAACGGGTTATTTGAAGCATTTCGATATCGATTGCAAAATGTGTATATAAAAGAAAATCGAATTTATGCCTAAATTTAAGACTACGGAATTCTTCCAAATGCAGTGCCGTTATGGCTTTATGTCAACTTCAGTTCGCTAAAGGAGGTTTATTAACTTAAATATGTTAAACCAGTTATCTGAAGCATTTCCATATCGATTGCGAAATGTATATATACAAGAAAATCGACTTTATACTTAAATATAAAATTAAAACATTACGGAATTGTTCTAAATGCTCCGCCGTTATACCGTTAAGGCTTTATGTAGACTCCAGTATGCTTAAAAATGTTTATTAACTTAATATGTTAAACTAATGATTTGAAGCATTTCGATATCGATAGCTAAAACTGTATATACAAGAAAATCGACTTTATGCCTAAATATAAGATTACGGAATTCTTCTAAATGTACTGCCGTTATGCCGCCATGGCTATAAGCCAACTTCCGTTCGTTAAAGAAGGTTTATTAACTTAAACTTTGAAGCATTTCGATATCGATTGCTGAATGTGTATATACAAGAAAATCGACCTTATACATAAATATAAGATTACGGAATTCTTCTAAATGCACTGTCGTTATACCGCCATGGTTTTATATCACCTTCATTACGTTAAAGAAGGTTAACGAACTTAAATATGTTAAACGAATGATTTGAAGCATTTCGATATCGATAGCTAAATGTGTATATACAAGAACTTTTTACCTAAATATAAGTTTACGGAATTCTTCTAAATGCACTGCCGTTATGCCGCCATGGCTTTAAGCCAACTTCCGTTCGTTAAAGAAGGTTTATTAACTTAAATATGTTAAACTAATGATAAATGTGTATATACAACAAAATCGACTTTATACATAAATATATTAAAGAGGGTAACGAACTTAAATATATTAAATAATGATTTGGAACATTTCGATATCGATTGCTAAATGTGTATATACAAGAAAATCGACTTTATACCTAAATATAAGATTACGGAATTCTTCTAAATGCACTGTCGTTATGCCGCCATGGCTTTATATCACCTTCATTACGTTAAAGAAGGTTAACGATCTTAAATATGTTAAACGAATGATTTGAAGTATTTCGATATCGATAGCTAAAGGCGTATACAAGAAAATCGACTTTTTACCTAAAAATAAGTTTACGGAATTCTTCCAAATGAACTGGCGTTATACCGTTTTGGCTTTATGTAAACTTCGGTAAGATAACAAAGGTTAATTAACTTAAATATGTTAAACTAATGATTTGAATCATTTCGATATCGAATGCTAAATGTGTATATACAACAAAATCGACTTAATAGATAAATATACGATAACGGAATTCTTCTAAATGCACTGCCGTTATGCCGCCATGGCTTTATATCACCTACATTACGTTAAAGAAGGTTAACTAACTTAAATATGTTAAACTAATGATTAGAAGCATTTCGATATCGATTGCTAAATGTGTATATACAACAAAATCGATTTTATACCTAAATATAAGATTACGAAATTCTTCCAAATGTACTGTCGTTATGCCGCCATGGCTTTATTTCGACTTCAATACGTTAAAGAAGGTTAACGATCTTAAATATGTTAAACGAATGATTTGAAGCATTTCGATATCCGATAGCTAAATGAGTATAGAAGAAAATCGACTTTATACCTAAATATAAAATTACGGAATTCTTCGAAATGCACTGCCGTTATACCGTTATGGCTTTACGTAAACTTCAGTAAGAAAAAGAAAGTTAATTAACTTAAATATGTTAAACTAATGATTTGAAGCATCTCGATATCGATTGCTAAATGTGTATATACAACAAAATCGACATTATACCTAAATATAAGTTTACGGAATTCTTCCAAATGCACTGGCGTTATACCGTTATGGCTTTATGTAAACTTCAGTCAGAGAAAGAAGGTTAATTAACTTAAATATGTTAAACTAGTGATTTGAAGCATTTCGTTATCGATTGCTAAATGTTTATATACAAGAAAATCGACTTTATACCTAAATATAAGATTACGGAATTCTTCTAAATGCACTGCCGTTATGCCGTAATGGCTTTATGCCAACTTCCGTTCGTTAAAGAAGGTTAACTAACTTAATTATGTTAAACTAATGATTTGAAGATTTGCGATATCGATTGCTAAATGCGTAAATACAAGAAAATCGACTATATACCTAAATATAAGATTACGGAATTCTTCTACATGCACTGTCGTTATGCCGCAATGGCTTTATATCACCTTCATTACGTTAAAGAAGGTTAATTAACTTAAATATGTTAAACTAATGATTTGAAGCATTTCGATATCGATTGCTAAATGCGTATAATACAAGAAAATCGACTATATACCTAAATATAAGATTACGGAATTCTTCTACATGCACTGTCGTTATGCCGCAATGGCTTTATATCACCTTCATTACGTTAAAGAAGGTTAATTAACTTAAATATGTTAAACTAATGATTTGAAGCATTTCGATATCGATTGCTAAATGTGTATATAAAACAAAATCGACTTTATACCTAAATATAAGATTACGAAATTCTTCCAAATGTACTGTCGTTATGCCGCCATGGCTTTATATCGACTTCAATACGTTAAAGAAGGTTAATTAACTTAAATATGCTAAACTAATGATTTGAAGCACTTCGATATCGATTGCTAAATGCGTATATACAAAAAAATCGACTTTATAACTAAATATAAGATTACGGAATTCTTCTAAATGCACTGTCGTTATGCCGCCATGGCTTTATATCACCTTCATTACGTTAAAGAAGGTTAATTAACTTAAATATGTTAAACTAATGATTTGAAGCATTTCGATATCGATTGCTAAATGTGTATATAAAACAAAATCGACTTTATACCTAAATATAAGATTACGAAATTCTTCCAAATGTACTGTCGTTATGCCGCCATGGCTTTATATCGACTTCAATACGTTAAAGAAGGTTAATTAACTTAAATATGCTAAACTAATGATTTGAAGCACTTCGATATCGATTGCTAAATGCGTATATACAAAAAAATCGACTTTATAACTAAATATAAGATTACGGAATTCTTCTAAATGCACTGTCGTTATGCCGCCATGGCTTAATATCACCTTCATTACGTTAAAGAAGGTTAACTAACTTAATTATGTTAAACTAATGATTTGAAGATTTGCGATATCGATTGCTAAATGCGTAAATACAAGAAAATCGACTATATACCTAAATATAAGATTACGGAATTCTTCTACATGCACTGTCGTTATGCCGCAATGGCTTTATATCACCTTCATTACGTTAAAGAAGGTTAATTAACTTAAATATGTTAAACTAATGATTTGAAGCATTTCGATATCGATTGCTAAATGTGTATATAAAACAAAATCGACTTTATACCTAAATATAAGATTACGAAATTCTTCCAAATGTACTGTCGTTATGCCGCCATGGCTTTATATCGACTTCAATACGTTAAAGAAGGTTAATTAACTTATATATGTTAAACTAATGATTTGAAGCATTTCGATATCGATTGCTAGATTTGTATATACAACAAAATCGAATTTATACCCAAATATAAGATTACGGAATTCTTCTAAATGCACTGTCGTTATGCCGCCATGGCTTTATATCACCTTCATTACGTTAAAGAAAGTTAACTAACTTAAATATGTTAAACTAATGATTTGAAGCATTTCAATATCGATTGCTAAATGTGTATGTACAACAAAATCGACTTTATACCTAAATGTAAGATAACGGAATTCATATAAATGTACTGCCGTTATACCGTTATGGCTTTATGTAAACTTTAGTAAGATAAAGAAGGTTAATTAACATAAATATGCTAAACCAGTTATCTGATGCATTTCGATATCAATTGCTTAATGTGTAAATACAAGAAACTCGACTATATACCTAAATATAAGATTACGGAATTCTTCCAAATGCACTGCCGTTATACCGTTATGGCTTTAAGTACACTTCAGTGAGAAAAATAAGGTTAATTAACTTAAGTATGTTAAACTAATGAGTTGAACCATCTCGGTATCGATTGCTTATGTGTATATACAACAAAATCGACTTTATACCTAAATATAAGACTACGGAATTCTTCTACATGCACTGCCGTTATGCCGCCATGGCTTTATATCAACTTCATTACGTTGAAGAAGGTAAAATAACTTAAATATGTTAAACTAATGACTTGAACCATCTCGATATCGATTGCAAAATGTGTATATAAAAGAAAATCGAATCTATGCCTAAATTTAAGACTACGGAATTCTTCCAAATGCAGTGCCGTTATGGCTTTATGTCAACTTCAGTTCGCTAAAGGAGGTTTATTAACTTAAATATGTTAAACCAGTTATCTGAAGCATTTCCATATGGATTGCGAAATGTATATATACAAGAAAATCGACTTTATACTTAAATATAAAATTAAAACATTACGGAATTCTTCTAAATGCACTGCCGTTATACCGTTAAGGCTTTATGTAGACTTCAGTATTCTTAAAAATGTTTATTAACTTAATATGTTAAACTAATGATTTGAAGCATTTCGATATCGATAGCTAAAACTGTATATACAAGAAAATCGACTTTATGCCTATATATAAGATTACGGAATTCTTCTAAATGCACTGCCGTTATGCCGCCATGGCTATAAGCCAACTTCCGTTCGTTAAAGAAGGTTTATTAACTTAAACTTTGAAGCATTTCGATATCGATTGCTGAATGTGTATATACAAGAAAACCGACCTTATACATAAATATAAGATTACGGAATTCTTCTAAATGCACTGTCGTTATGCCGCCATGGTTTTATATCACCTTCATTACGTTAAAGAAGGTTAACGAACTTAAATATGTTAAACGAATGATTTGAAGCATTTCGATATCGATAGCTAAATGTGTATATACAAGAACTTTTTACCTAAATATAAGTTTACGGAATTCTTCTAAATGCACTGCCGTTATGCCGCCATGGCTTTAAGCCAACTTCCGTTCGTTAAAGAAGGTTTATTAACTTAAATATGTTAAACTAATGATAAATGTGTATATACAACAAAATCGACTTTATACATAAATATACGATAGCGGAATTCTTCTAAATGCACTGTCGTTATGCCGCTATGGCTTTATATCACCTTCGTTACGTTAAAGAAGGTTAACGAACTTAAATATGTTAAACTAATGATTGGAAACATTTCGATATCGATTGCTAAATGTGTATATACAAGAAAATCGACTTTATACATAAATATAAGATTACGGAATTCTTCTAAATGCACTGTCGTTATGCCGCCATGGCTTTATATCACCTTCATTACGTTAAGGAAGGTTAACGATCTTAAATATGTTAAACGAATGATTTGAAGCATTTCGATATCGATAGCTAAAGGCGTATACAAGAAAATCGACTTTTTACCTAAATATAAGTTTACGGAATTCTTCCAAATGAACTGGTGTTATACCGTTTTGGCTTTATGTAAACTTCAGCCAGAGAAAGAAGGTTAATTAACTTAAATATGTTAAACTAATAATTTGAAGCATCTCGATATCGATTGCTAAATGGGTATATACAACAAAATCGACATTATACCTTAATATAAGTTTACGGAATTCTTCCAAATGCACTGGCGTTATACCGTTATGGCTTTATGTAAACTTCAGTCAGAGAAAGAAGGTTAATTAACTTAAATATGTTAAACTAATGATTTGAAGCATTTCGTTATCGATTGCTAAATGTGTATATACAAGAAAATCGACTTTATACCTAAATATAAGATTACGGAATTCTTCTAAATGCACTGCCGTTATGCCGTAATGGCTTTATGCCAACTTCCGTTCGTTAAAGAAGGTTAATTAACTTAAATATGTTAAACTAATGATTTGAAGCATTTCGATATCGATTGCTAAATGTGTATATATAAGAAAATCGACTTTATGCCTAAATATAAGACTATGGAATTATGGCTTTATGTCAACTTCAGTTCGCTAAAGGAGGTTTATTAACTTAATTATGTTAAACCAGTTATCTGATGAATTTCGATTTCGATTGCGAAACATGTATATACAAGAAAATCGACTTTATACCTAAATATAAAATTATAATATTACGGAATTCTTCTAAATGCACTGCCGTTATACCGTTAAGACTTTATGTAGACTTCAGTATGCTAAAAAATGTTTATTAACTTAATATGTTAAACTTATGATTTGAAGCATTTCGATATCGAGAGCTAAATGTGTATAAACAAAAAAATCGACTTTATACCTAAATATAAGATTACGGAATTCTTCTAAATGCACTGCTGTTATGCCGCCATGGCTTTAAGCCAACTTCCGTTCGTTAAAGAAGGTTTATTAGCTTAAATATGTTAAACTAATTATCTGAAGCATTTCGATATCGATTGTTAAATGTGTACATACAAGAAAATCGACTTTATACATAAATATAAGACTTCGGAATTCTTCCAAATGTACTGCCGTTATGCCGCCATGGCTTTAAATCGACTTCAATACGTTAAAGAAGGTTAATTAACTTAAATATGTTAAACTAATGATTTGAAGATTTTCGATATCGATTGCTAAATGCGTAAATACAAGAAAATCGACTATATACCTAAATATAAGATTACGGAATTCTTCTACATGCACTGTCGTTATGCCGCCATGGCTTTATATCACCTTCATTACGTTACAAAAGGTTAATTAACTTAAATATGTTAAACTAATGATTTGAAGCATTTCGATATCGATTGCTAAATGTGTATATACAACAAAATCGACTTTATACCTAAATATAAGATTACGAAATTCTTCCAAATGTACTGTCGTTATGCCGCTATGGCTTCATATCGACTTCAATACGTTAAAGAAGGTTAATTAACTTAAATATGTTAAACTAATGATTTGAAGCATTTCGATATCGATTGCTAGATGTGTATATACAACAAAATCGACTTTATACCCAAATATTAGATTACGGAATTCTTCTAAATGCACTGTCGTTATGCCGCTATGGCTTTATATCACCTTCATTACGTTAAAGAAGGTTAACCAAATTAAATATGTTAAACTAATGATTTGAAGCATTTCAATATCGATAGCTAAATGTGTATGTACAACAAAATCGACTTTATACCTAAATGTAAGATAACGGAATTCATATAAATGTACTGCCGTTATACCGTTATGGCTTTATGTAAACTTTAGTAAGATAAAGAAGGTTAATTAACATAAATATGCTAAACCAGTTATCTGATGCATTTCGATATCAATTGCTTAATGTGTAAATACAAGAAACTCGACTTTATACCTAAATATAAGATTACGGAATTCTTCCAAATGCACTGCCGTTATACCGTTATGGCTTTATGTACACTTCAGTAAGAAAAATAAGATTAATTAACTTAAGTATGTTAAACTAATGAGTTGAACCATCTCGATATCGATTGCTTATGTGTATATACAACAAAATCGACTTTATACCTAAATATAAGACTACGGAATTCTTCTACATGCACTGCCGTTATGCCGCCATGGCTTTATATCAACTTCAATACGTTAAAGAAGGTTAATTAACTTAAATATGTTAAACTAATGTTTTGAAGCATTTCGTT